>KV001978.1:109866-167916 GCA_001598015.1 Dorcoceras hygrometricum | reverse complement strand
GCTAACAAAGGAACCATTGGCTCAATATGCTATGCAGATGCAGTAACATGCTTAACATAATGCATGAACGAGTAATGCCAGAAAACACAACAAAAGCATCGTAATAATCACATGCATAGCAACTCAATAGATCACCAAACAGTAGGTAATACACCAGATAGTTCAGCCAATAGACATGCATAATATACACAGCTTGCCTCTACACAAACACTCGGCACAGCTATATAACACATAATACATCCCCATGCCTATCTCAAAGCTGTCATACAAGCTCGATTCGTACCTCAATTCTGTGCAACAAATACTACAATCAAAGGTCCCGAAAAATCTTGATATCAACCTGAACTACGAAATGCGCAAGCTAAACCAGCAACTTCGCGTTTCTGCTCCAGCCCACAATAGCCTCCAAAAAGGGTATAGGATGAAAGAGCTTCTCAAGAGGGGTCCAACGCTACCTCAAACGTACCAAACGGTGGCCGGAAACGATGGGAAGTGCCGGAGAAATGCTACGGTGAACAGTATCTAGGGTTCGAAGCGAAGAACACAATCGGGAAAAAAAATATCACTAAGTATGAAATCTGGTATCTCAAATCGAAGACCAAGTCTTCCTTAAATACACGCGTAAAAGCTGGTTAAAATCACCCACCGACAAAACCAGTCGACGCATGCTAAAATTACAACGAGCAGGTGCAAAGAAACCAACTGCTGAATTAACAAACAAAGCTAATCAAAACGGTGTCGCAGCGACTTAACAAAACGACGTCGCACCGCTTATGTCATGAAATCTGCTACCAGTTGGTCGCTTAAAACCAACGGCTGGTTTCCTCACGCAATAACCAAACGCAGCGTTTCAACTTAATAAAACGGCGTCGCATAAACCCAAAAGCTGGTCACTAACCCATCGACTGGATTCCTTAGCGCTAACTAAAACGACGACGCATAGCCTACGTCATCCAGTCGCTAGCTCTCGCGCAAAACAACCAGACGCAAGCTACAGGAGAGTTGACCATCATTGACATCTGCTCCCAGCTAGACAACCAGTCGATACACACGCGAACAAAACCTCGTAGCTGGTACCAGTCGCAACATTCAAAACGGCGTCGCATCAACTAATCAAAACGCTACCGTTTTTCCCTCAACAAACGAGATAAAGCAGCAGCTGGATACAAACACGCTACCAGCTTTCACTTAACACTACGCATCCAGATTTCACTAAAACGACGGCGTTTAGGAATCTCGCGCTACTAAAACACGCTACGACTGGATTTCACAAAATCAACCAGCTCTCACCACAAAACCAGATTTTACCCAAAATCTCAAAAATACGAAAACTTCCAGAAATGCTCAAAATGTGAAATCTGACCCGAAAATGCAAAAAAAAAACATCCAAACAGAGATCTGAATCACCAGAGATCTCTAAGAACCGATTAATTCCAACCAAATTAATCTTATACAATTCCAGGTCTCACAACAACACTAAGCCAAACTGGTCAACGCAAAACGTTGACATCTGTCCAAGAATCCTCGCCCGTTAACAAATTTCACCAACTTCTGAAGACTAGAACTAAGCAGCGA
This sequence comes from Dorcoceras hygrometricum, assembly GCA_001598015.1. NCBI lineage: Eukaryota > Viridiplantae > Streptophyta > Magnoliopsida > Lamiales > Gesneriaceae > Dorcoceras > Dorcoceras hygrometricum. Next base: position 166,341 of record KV001978.1, on the reverse strand, counting down.
TTACTCAACAAAACGACGACGTTGAGACTTCTGAACACGCCAACAGGTCTGCTCGAAGCGTTACAACAGATCTCTTATAGTACTGAAGGCTAACGCGCCAACAGACTCTAGCGCTAAACCAAAAACGACGTCGCGTAGAGTCCACAGGAGAAGTCTGAATACAAAACGCTAACTGCTGGAAACATTTGTACGCTAACGCTAAATCGCTTCAGAAATCTGAAGACAAGTGCCAATAGCTATTCCACGCAACAGCGATCACCCGCTACAGGAGAGTTGACTTGCGTTGACATCTGCTTCCAGCGAAAAACTTAACAAACAACTCTCTCGCGCGCACCAGATCTCGCAATCCAACGCTAAGACAAACGACACCATTCCAACTTATTTAAACGACAGCGTTTTGGAATACAACACACAAAACACGCAAGCAGACTTCGCAATGCATCTAGTGCTACCAGATCTCTACCAAGGCTCCTAGCGCTAACTAAAGTCAGATCTCTCTAAACGACGACGTATGGAATTCGCGCCAACAAAACACGCTGCGAACCAACAAACACCAGTGACCCGATTTCACTACAAATCCGAACAGATCTCTTCACAAAAACAGATTTATCATAAAACCAATTAATCATATTCGAATTTCTGGATCTCACATTTCTCTCCACCTTAAAATATTTCGTCCTCAAAATCGAAGCGACAACTCTAGAATAAAACAAAGCCTCCTCAACAAAGCCAACGCTGGAAAGTTCAGTTATACACAGAACAATAAAAAACACTCCAACTTTCAACCAAGAGACTACCAAACGAGGGTTCAAGATAACCAGGAGCACAACCACAAGCAACCAACTTCTGGAGAATCACAACGGACATATAAATACAGAAATCTGACTTAACGCTTAACACAACCCAGCGTAAGAACTTCACCTTAACACAAACACGCCGTGCAATGAGAATAGATCATGTTGGCATTGCCAAACTAAAAACAGAAACAGTTCTTACTGCGATCTCCAAAAGGTCACACACCACAAGAAGTTCGTCGCAAAACACCGCGATACTTAAAACAGCTGATGCTCAAAGGCTAAGTTACCACGTAAAATGCCAAAGAGGGATCAACAAAAGAACAACCAGCTGGGTAGGAATAAGACTCGAATCTGAAAGAAACAAAACACAAGGATTAAAGGATGTTCCAACATAGATGAGGACACGCTCCACTCATATCAGATTCGGTCCCTCAAATATAATTTCCAAAATATCCTTGCTAGCTAAAACAGTCAAATTGAGGGTATAGTCTCGCTCATTCCATCAGTATTTAACACCAAAGAAGGATCTGATTCACAATTTCCTCGGCTTGAACACATAGAACACACTACGTGTCCACAACAACACAGCCGGAATCAGTAAATCACACACCAAAGATCCAATTTAACCTAATACACCCAAACATACTGATGAATCTGCGAACTAATTCACCACTAAATCTCAAATCCAGAAAAATCTAAGAAGGAGAAACTTGCAAAAAGCATGCGGTTCCCACTGAGGTTCCAAAATTCCGCACTGAGAAGCAAAATCTGGTCAAAAGGTCACACTCACCCTTTGCTCGAGACATAACCAGATCTCTTAGGTCATTCACCTACTGTACAACTTCCGGTGAAAACCACTAAGTCCTACAATTTCTTCTAGTCACCAAGCAAAATTTGTACTTCCCACCGTACAAAATCTCAAAGAAGGTTATACCGAACATCTCTTGGTCACGAATTCTACACGAAAATTCTACCAAATGTTCGAAGGCATCTTATGAATATATACAACGCCACTAGTATTGCTGAATGGGCCTTCCAACAAATCATCAGTAGCGAGTTTCTCTCGCGCAGGCTGACGTTAAATTCACAGACAAACTGAACTGGGTGAAGACAGAAATCGCTAATCGCTCTCCAACTTAAAAGATTAACGCTAAGACTCCAAGGTAAATATAACAGTCTCCAATACCGAAACAAAGGTGGGGCATCACATCTGGCAACACCTCCACTAATCGTAACGCAAATATGCCTCGCAGAATGCAATGGGAGGGACTACAACCGAAAAAGGGAGTCCATAGAAGTTCAACAACTCAATCCTAATCGATAATCAAAGACAAAGATCAACAAACAGATGTGTCCACAGGGTGTGAACATATGGGAGTTACCCACTCGTCTCAACGCACTGTACTAGGTGCACAACAATCACTCAACATGCGGTTGCCAACTCATGAACTGTGGTAATTAACCACTCGGCTCATAGCGGCTAACAGAACCCAGCAGGGAGACAAAAGACACAACATTCCCGTTTGTCCTCCAAAACAACACCCTGGTACTCACAGATCAATACAAGGCACAGTTACACCAATCGTGTTTCAACAGCTGGATACACGCAACTCACAAAACAACTCAACAGCTGGGAACACAAACAACAGACATCAAAGAGAGTTCAAATACTGCAATTTTGCTGTTCCAACGAGAAAAATCAAAGGGGATACGCCCAGTACTAAAGACCACAAGGAGAATCAGGGAAATCTCAACAGAAGCACATGAGGGAAAAATTTCTCGAACAAGGGAGATCACCAACCTCAAACTGAGGTCCAGATATCGCAATCACAACAAACAATAGCTATCCTCTCAAAAGAGGGAATCTAAACACTCCCCATATTCAACAACTTTCCTCCCAGAATTTACTAACCTAACTCAGCATCACTCACGGAACAGCAACTTCTCCACCGGCAGGAAAAACAAAGACACAGCATTACACAACAAGATGGGGCGGAAACAACCCTCGCACACCACCAAAACAATCAAGTACAAACATAAACAAATACGATGCCCACGCCTCAAACTAAACTCACACCGAGATAACAAGCAAGGAACAACTACCTGTACAACCTGCTCCGGTCAATACCTCATCTCGCTCCGCAGTTGCCACATCCACCTGGATAGGTTGAAGTCCCGATTGCTCAGACAGAGAAAGCTCTCTAACACCAGACGCCTCTGAAGATTGAAATCCTGAGTGCTGGGACTGAAAAGGTCGACAAAATCGCCTCAAAGAACTCCTAATCAAAGCCTGCTGTCCCAAAGTAGGACACACTCTAGCAAAGTGCCCAACCTGACCACAATTGTTGCAAGCGCCTCGCACTCCAACGCATTGAGAAGGTCGATGCTTACCCCCACACTAACCACAGTATGACACATTCGTCCTCACTCCACCATAACCGCCAGAATTCTAAGAACTCGAACTGGATCTCTTAAAGTGCCTTCCTCTTTGTCTAAACCTCTGCTGACTCAAAGACTGCGGTGCCACAGAAGGCTGGGAGGAAGACGTTCCAGATGGCACAGGATCCACACTTTGTCCTGTAGACTGCTGCACTCGAGTCTATCCAACTGCAAGGCTTTCCATAAGGTCAACCGCTCTATTGACAGCATTAGCAAGAGCAAGAAAGGCTGAAGACTGACTCTCACTAAATCCCAAAGGAACACTCGGTTGGGAGGCATCCTCTCTATTAGCACTAACCGAAGTCCTCGAATCAACCATCGCTTGCCTACTAGCTCTACCTATTCTCCTAAGCGGCATCTCTACAAGACACTCAAAGGTAAGCACACAGGCAAGTAATTCAAGTAGTCAAGCACAAACCAAAGAACAACTACTGTGCCTAGACTCACATGTGATCGAAGAAATCGAGCTTATCCCAGTTTAAGCTCTGATACCAAAAATGTCAGGCCTCGTGCACAACACAGAGTCAAAACATGCAAAACATAGCGGAAGCACTTAAAAAGTGGCTAAAAATTTTCGCTTTTGGCCTGACGGAGAAAACATAATTTAAAAAACTATCATACTCAAAATAATCCCAGTTAACACATAATCAAAAATAACATAGTAACATTATAACGAATACAAACATTGCCCAACGGCCAAATACAACTTAAAACCACAAATCACAAACAGACTAATAACTATATAAGCCTAAGCACCACCCGGGACATCCCACCCGCGGCGATACCGGTGCAATAGATACTATACATAACTGGGACACTCTAAAAACCTCCTGGGGCATCTCCAGCTGGATCATCTCCACGACCAGCGGAACAACCTAGGAAACCTGAACTACAAGTAGGCAAACAAAACAAACCAGCCCCTGAGGGACATCGGGGGTCAAGGATACTATACATAACTGGGACACTCTAAAAACCTCCTGGGGCATCTCCAGCTGGATCATCTCCACGACCAGCGGAACAACCTAGGAAACCTGAACTACAAGTAGGCAAACAAAACAAACCAGCCCCTGAGGGACATCGGGGTCAAGCCCCAGTACGAAGAGCATCATAAAACAGCAATTCAGATACAGCATGCAATGTATCATGTCGTGCAAATGCATGAGCAGTACAAAGAACATCCGTAAAAACCGGAGGGCCAAACGGATAGGAAGCAACAACTGTGACACATCACCGAGTCTCGGAAGCTACCCGATTGCACCCAGTGGAAAATAGAGTGGCTCATCGTCGCACCTGCGCGGAAGCCACCCGCCAGGTCGCACGGAATTTCAAGTGGACACAACCACCCACCAACCTCTATCCAGGTTACTGCAACTGAGGACTGGGAACAACTCAACCAATATCCACCAGCTGCTGCAACTGAGGACTGGGAACAACTCAACCAATATCCTCCAGCTGCACTCAATCGTGGTTATGCAACACTGCACCGCACCACGAGGGAAAAGCTCCAACAGAGCAACATATCATGGCTAACAAAGCAATAATTGGCTCAATATGCTATGCAGATGCAGTAACATGCTTAACATAATGCATGAACGAGTAATGCCAGAAAACACAACAAAAGCATTCGAATAATCACATGCATAGCAACTCAATAGATCACCAAACAGTAGGTAATACACCAGATAGTTCAGCCAATACACATGCATAATATACACAGCTTGCCTCTACACAAACACTCGGCACAGCTATATAACACATAATACATCCCATGCCTATCTCAAAGCTGTAATATAAGCTCGATTCGTACCTCAATTCTGTGCAACAAATACTACAATAAAAGGTCCCAAAAAATCTGGATATCAACCTGAACTACGAAATGCGCAAGCTAAACCAGCAACTTCGCGTTTATGCTCCAGCCCACGATAGCCTCCAAAAATGGTATAGGATGAAAGAGCTTCTCAAGAGGGGTCCAACGCTACCTAAAACGTACCAAACGGTGGCCGGAAACGATGGGAAGTGCCGGAGAAATGATACAGTGAACAGTGTCTAGGGTTCGAAGCGAAGAACACAATCGGGAAAAAAAATATCACTAAGTATGAAATCTGGTATCTCAAATCGAAGAACAAGTCTTCCTTAAATACATGCGTAAAAGATGGTTAAAATCACCCACCGACAAAACCAGTCGACGCATTCTAAAATTACAACCAGCAGGTGCAAAGAAACCAACTGCTGAATTCTCAAACAACGCTAATCAAAACGTTGTTGCAGCGACTTAACAAAACGACGTCGCACCGCTTACGTCATGAAATTTGATACCAGCTGGTCGCTTAAAACCAACGGCTGGTTTCCTCACGCAATAACCAAACGCAGCGTTTCAACTTAATAAAACGGCGTCGCATAAACCCAAAAGCTGGTCACTAACCGATCGACTGGATTCCTTAGCGCTAACTAAAACGACGACGCATAGCCTACGTCTTCCAGTCGCTAGCTCTCGCGCAAAAACAACCAGACGCAAGCTACAGGAAAGTTGACCATCGTTGACATCTGCTCCCAGCTGGACAATCAGTCGATACACACGCGAACAAAACCTTGCAGCTGGTACCAGTCGCAACATTCAAAACGGCGTCGCATCAACTAATCAAAACGCTACCGTTTTTCCCTCAACAAACGAGATAAAGCAGCAGCTCGATACAAACACGCTACCAGCTTTCACTTAACACTACGCATCCAGATTTCACTAAAACGACGGCGTTTAGGAATCTCGTGCTACCAAAACACGCTACGACTAGATTTCACCAAATCAACCATCTCTCACCACAAAACCAGATTTTACCCAAAATCTCAAAAATACGAAAACTTCCAGAAATGCTCTAAATGTGAAATCTGACCCGAAAATGCAAACAAAACATCCAAACATAGATCTGAATCACCAGAAATCTCTAAGAACCGATTAATTCCAACCAAATTAATCTTATACAATTCTAGGTCTCACAACAACACTAAGCCAAACTGGTCAACGCAAAACGTTGACATCTGTCCAATAATCCTCGCCCTTTAACAAATTTCACCGACTTCTGAAGACTAGCGCTAAGCAGAGATTACTCAACAAAACGACGACGTTGAGACTTCTGAACACGCCAACAGGTCTGATCGAAGCGTTACAACAGATCTCTTATAGTACTAAAGGCTAACGCGCCAACAGACTCTAGCGCTATACCCAAAACGACGTCGCGTAGAGTCCACAAGAGAAGTCTGAATACAAAACACAAACTGCTGGAAACATTTGTACGCTAACGCTAAATCGCTAGAGAAATCTGAAGACAAGTGCCAATAGCTATTCCACGCAACAGCGATCACCCACTACAGGAGAGTTGACTTGCGTTCACATCTGCTTCCAGTGAAAAACTTAACAAAAAACTCTCTCGCGCACACTAGATCTCGCAATCCAACGCTAAGCCAAACGACATCGTTTCAACTTATTTCAACGACAGCGTTTTGGAATACAACACACAAAACGCGCAAGCAGACTTCGCAATGCATCTAGTGCTACCAGATCTCTGCCAAGGCTCCTAGCGCTAACTAAAGTCAGATCTCTCTAAACGACGACGTATGGAATTCGCGCCAACAAAACCCGCTGCGAACCAGCAAACACCAGTGACCCGATTTCACTAGAAATCTGAACAGATCTCTTCACAAAAACAGATTTCTCATAAAACCAATTAATCATATTCGAATTTCTGGATCTCACAGGAACCTTTGGCTTAGGGGACCCTTCAGCCTAGGGAAGCCTTATCTTAGGGAACCTTCAGCTTACGGGAGAATCTCAACTTTGGGGGAACCTTCAGACAGATATAATAATCTATATGTCACTGAATGTGCGTGAACTAAACCATTCAGATTACGCACATATATAGTTGATGCTTATCCTCGAGCTGATCTGATATTACCCCAGCTTAAATATTAAATATATGGTTGTGATTTCTTTCCATAACTTGGCGGATGTCTAAGAATAAAGTCCCAGGTCTGACTTTGGGAGAATCGAAGGCTCTCCCACCCTTGAAGATTATCACTATTAAGTCTGTCGGCACCTACATAGCAAAGAACAAATCTGTGTCAACAGCAGGAGAAGAGGTGAAGGAGAAGTCAGTAGTGGAGAAGGGTGTTACGACAGCAGCGCTGGGAACTCCACAGTCCAGATAAGCAAAGCTCCCAAAAGGAAATCGATTTTGCAGGAGGAGACAAAAGAGGAGGATATTGACTCTAAGGACACGGAACCCTTGAGCAAGGTATTGAAGCCTACTGAGACATAATTGTCTGATGAAGAGTCAATGAGTATTGATGAGATTTGGAAGCATATTCCTGAAGATGTGCTCCCTCCATCTATCACGGCTGAGGAACCTACACGAATGTTGTTCAGTCATGGAGTAGAATTCAGGGAAGTGGATTGGTACAAGGCCACCTTCTAAAGATTGACCCTGCTGCCAAGGGGAAGGCGCCCCTTGTGGAGGAAATAAAGGGCAATCCGGCCAAAGAGATTTTTGCTTTGATTTCTGCATACATAGATTTTATTATACAGCTTAGAGATACAGTTATAGAAGAGATGGATACATTCTTTTATTATTTCATCATTCGTAGCTTATCAGCAATGAAGTCCGTTTCAGATTTAGCAGCAAAAGAAGAGCAGCTGTTGAAATGGGCAGAGACTGATTCTTTACAGACAGCAGTACAGAGGAGACTATATATTGAAGCTAAATAAAGAGAGATGTTGCTTAGAAAATTTTTCGAGGCCAGGCATAAAAATTTTGTTTCAGGCACGCCCACTTCAGAAATTGATCTCCAAGTTCTTGATTTGCTGTCAGAAGCTCACCGCATTGCATTGACAAATTTGTTGGAGCAACCGAGGATACGCAAATTGAAGTGGACATGACCTTCTAGCTCAATTTTGTTTGGAGGAGCTGATGTACACAGCGGCGGCATTCATTCACAATTTTATCCGAGCATTTTGTCTACCAGCTTGGTAAGGTCTCTGATTTCTATTGATGGTTCTTGGATAAATGTACAGGGTGCAAATCCTAAGCCTGCAAGGTTAGCTTTTCCAACTATTTCAATTCAGAATAAGCAGCTACCGCAGAGACTGTTCATGGATGCTCTTTCCCCTATTTGTGTTTTCATCGTTCCAGTCCAAGACACCAGTTCTCGTAGACCTTATTTCGCATTTTTTCAGAGGAACTGGGAGGCATTTTGTACAGATTATTCATTTTTATATTTTCGACCATCTATAGCCAGTGGGCTCAAAGGTCAATAAGTGTACAGATATAGTTTCCATTCATACAATTTTGAGTACAGATACAGTTCCTACAGGAGTTTTTGATGTAGTTCAGCATGGTCAGAGTGTTGAACGTTTTTTTTGATTTCTTTGTACAACTCAGCTCAGACATCTCAACTTCTACCAGTTCAGCTTCTTCCAGTGATTCCTATATTCACTTTTCATATGATCTTCCTTATATTGACATGACACCTATTGATTTTCCTCCTACCAACTTTACAGAATCCAGTGCACAGCTGCATTCTTCTATTGATCATATTCAATTTGAGCAGGTGCAGACTTGGGAAATTGTAGACGAGCTCAAAGCTGAACTTACAAAGAATATTACTGGACTTGAGATCGCTCTTGCACAATCTACCGCACGTCAGGAAATGGTCTTTAGGGCTCTAATAAATGACGTACGACGGGAGTTACAGATTCAAAAGGCTTCTTTGACTCAAGAAATTACCGCACTCCGTTTGGAAACTCAGGAGGGCATTACTACTCTTCGTGCTCAACTTTCAGAAATATGCCTATATAAATCGAGGGCGTGATGAAAAAATGGGGGAAGATAGTAGTAGTGGTCCGCAGCCTGAAGATCGAAGGATATCGGGAGGTAGTGGGAGCAGTAGTGAACCATCTAAGAAAGGAGGTGGATCATACAAAGGAAGAGGGAGCAGAAGTACTGGATTTAGTCGTTGGTTTTTGTGACGCCAATAACATCTATGGAGTGGAGTTAATTGAATAAACAAAGGAAAAGAAGGGGTGAATGCAAAATGTTGTAAGCTGTATTTCCTTACAAAATTGATATACAAACAACTGGGACCAAACAAATAGCAATATCAGATTTGACTAACAGACTTTTGGTTCAAGTACAAAATGCGATATTACAACTACTGGATCTATAAATAGAAGTCTCTATTGTTGTAATGGATCTTAATAAAATTTTGACAAAAGATCAAACAACAACAGCACGAAAACGCTGGCCTTTGATAAACACACACACTCCCCAGCAGGTTCAGCTCCCGCCTCCCGTCTGCCCTAGATCTGACTCACCTACACTATAAAAGCTAATGAGCCTAGGGGCTCAGAAAGTAAAACCGAGAATAACAAGATCATTTAATGCAGGCAGATATATACATAACTTAAAATAATCATAGTGTGAGACCTGGATTTGTAATTTCGATTGTAACGTTGGAATGAATCGATATATATATAGAGGTTTTAGATCTCTTTTCTGAGTGTTTGAGTTTCAGTTTCGGGTTCCATTTCGTGTGTTGAACAATTCTGGAGATTTTGTAATTTTCGCATATTAGAGGTACCTGCTGGTTGGTGTTTCAGCTGATGTTTATGGTTAGCTGCTGGTTGATGATGAAAATCAGCAGAAGCGCGTTTTAGCGCGAGATTCCTGAAACGCTGTCGTTTCGTAAGGGTTGGTTACGCGTGTGTTGTGATCAGCAGGTGTGTTAGTATATTTGCGTTGAGGGCAAAACGACTGCGTTTAAGTTAGTTGGTGCGACGTCGTTGTGATGTTGCGACTGGTACCAGCTAGTAGATCGCGTGTATGTTCCTGCTGATTGATCAGCAGATGTCGATGTCAACGCGAGTCAACTTTCCTGTAGCGCGAGGAGGGTACGTTTTCGTTTAGCTATTGCTAGGAGTTTCAGCAGATGATTGGTTTTGGGTAAAGTGCTTCTGCTGGTTTTGCTAACGTCTGTGGAGCGACGTCGTTTGAGTAAGTGGCAACGCTGCGTTATAGTGTTGCGCGTGCGACCAGCAGGAAGGATCTTTGAAATTCGTTGACTCTAATCAGCAGATGGTTTGAGAGACCAGCTGATGGTAGCTCTGCTGACTTGCGCTATGCGACGTCGTTTGGGTTAGTCGCTGCGACGCCGTTTTGGATTGTGTTAGAAGGCGTTCACTATTGTTGCTGCTGGGAGCAGCAGGTTCGTTGTGAATAAATGTGTCTGCTGAATTGTTGTTCCTGTTGATTTGAGATTTCGTTGTATCTGCTGATTTTTGTCGGTGAGCTGTTTTGAAGATTTCAGCAGAGGCGGGATTTATATATTTAAAAGACTTGGTCTTTGAGTTGAGATACAAAATCCCACACTTAGAATATTTCCCACTTTCGTTCTTCGTTTCGAACCCTAGCCCTGTTCACCGTTGATTTTATCCGGTGATTCTCGTCGTCTCCGGTGAGTGTTTTGCTCGTGCGAGGTAGCGTTGGACTCCTCTCGAGAAGCTCTTTCTTTTCGTACCAGTTTTAGAAGCTGTCGTTGGCTAGTGGAGGAACGCGAAGTTGCTGCCGTTCGAAGTATCGTGTCGACCGGGTAGAGCTACGTTCTGGGTTTGGTGAGAACTTGTTTCTAGCCATAGTATAAGCTTTTTTGTTGAGTTATGCTGATGAATTCGTGACTGGTGTGAGTGGTAACTCCCAGCAGCGTTCTGTGTAGTATTCCGTAGGATTTATTGTGTGCGCTGTGTGTTTAGCAGGATTTTATTAGAGTCTTCGGGATCTCTTTCAGTGGTTATTGTAACTCAGCAAGTCAAGGTACGGATTTGAGCTTATAAATTCCAGCATGGTGATGGCTTGGATATTTGCGAGATGGCTAGCTGTTGGCTGCCCTGTGTTGTTGCCTGCTGAGGCTATGTTTTGGGTTTGCCGTGTGTTATATGGTGTATGCTCCTGGTTTTGTTATTATTGTGCATATTGTTGATATGTTCACATCTTCCAGCATGTGCATACACGCATTTGCATCCCTTTTCAGCCATTATTGCCGTTCTTGTTGCTATGTTTCTTACCAGGATGCGAGGGCGAGCGGCGATACCGCACTCTCATTTCCCTATTGGGTTGAGTTAGCCCCTATGCGCCTAGTGGCTAACTACCACAGTTCATAGGTTGGGCAACAGCAGGGGAGTTGTTTATTGCATCTGGTATTCGGGTGTTGTGTCCTGGCGAGTGGCTAACTACCACACTTGGAACATACCCTGTGGCCACTATCGGACAAATCCCGTTGAACTGTTGTTTCCTTTCTCATGCATAGCATCTGTATTCTATTCTTGCTGTTTCTTGCTGATTTATGTTTGCTCTCCGTACTGGGGTTTAACCCCATGTCCCTCCGGGGCTTGGTTGTTTCTTTGTTGCTTTGTTTTCAGGAAACCCAGGTTCTACAGCTGGCCGTGGGTTTAACCCAGCTGGTGGTGCCCCAGGAGGTGGCTAGCGTGTCCCAGTTGCATATATCATACTTATATATATATATATGTATCGGTTAGCCAGGGAGATGCCCTGTGCTTTGTTGTTGTACTCGTAGGGGAGTCTGATACATGTTTGGAATTATGTATGCTTTATTGTTGGTTGTTTTACGAATTGGGAAACTTATTTTAAGTATTGTTGTATTTTAAATTATATGTTTAAACCGTCGGGCCTAAAAGCGAAAATTTTACCCACTTTTTGTTAGCTTCCGCATGTGTTTATCTGTTGTGATCACGAGGCCTGACATTTTTGGTATCAGAGCTTAAGCTGGGATAAGCTCAATTTCTTTAATCACACTTGAGTTTAGGCACAGTGTCGCGTGTTGCATGTGCTTGACTTATATGACTATGTGCTGCATATTTTGAGTTATATGCTTTCTCTGCTGTATCTGTTCTATTTTTCCTTATCCTGTTGAGTGTTTTTAGATGCCGCCTAGACGTCGTGGTCGTAGTAGGGGTCTATTCCAGGAATCAGGTGGGCATAATGAGGATCAGTACAGTGCGCCTAGTCATACTCGTGAGAGTAGTGGAGAGGAGGAGGCTGTAGCTCCGCCAATACTTCCATGACTGTAGCAAAGGATCAGCTTTTACTTGCCTTTAACTAGAAAACACAAGGAACAGCTGGTTTCCGCGGAAGATCTCCTCAAGCACAAGCGACGAGCTCCTTAGAAATTTTGAGAGAACTAAAGATTTTGCTTGGCAAGTCAAATTGAGCTTTCGACTAAAGTAAACAATCATATAAGGGAGTATGATTGGTAGCAGGTAAAAATACTTGAGTAGGCATGGTTGTCATACCAACTCTTTGTCCCTATTAAAAAGATTTGCTAAAAACTCCCCACTACTATTTAAATTTTGAAATTGCTACAAGCATTTTATAAACAATTCTACCATTTAAAAACATTTTATTTTAAAAGGAGAAATCAGTTCTGGACCAACTCGAATTGTGCTTGGGACGAAATCTGTCCGGAAACCTTCTGGATCGTGTTTCAAATCTGAAAGAAAAGAAATCGGCTTTAAATAAATAAAACTAGCTCAAATCTGAATGTTCAAATATCAAATCAGCCCTTTAGAATAAAATGGTAAAAAATTGTTGTCCTATGGATTTTGGGGCGTTACAACTCTACCCTCCTTATAGAAATTTCGTCCTCGAAATTTACTTACCAAACAGCTCTGGGTAAAGACTATGCATATCAGCTTCGGTCTCCCACGTTGCTTCTCGCTCCGTTTGGTTAGACCACTGCACTTTAACCATTGGAATACTACGGTTCCTCAACTTCCTAATCTCTCTAAGAAGATCCTCTCGAGTCTTTCTTCATAACTCAGATTTTGTGCAAGATGGATTGGTTCATAACTCAGCACAAGCGATGGGTTGGGAACATATTTTCTCAAAGCTGATACAAGAAACACGTTGTGCACTGATGACAGATGTGGGGGCAGTGCTAATCGATAAACCATCATTCTTACTTTGTCCAAAATCTCGTAGGGACCAATATATCTTGGACTCAGCTTTCCTTTCTTCCCAAAACGCATTACTCCTTTCATCGAAGCTACTTTCAAAAACACAAGATCACCAACTTCGAAACGACGTCTATTATCAGCATAACTATTCTGTCTGCTTTGAGCTGTTCCCATTCTCTCCTTAATCTTCCTAACAGCTTCAGCTATTTGCTCTACCACATCAGGACCTAAACTAGCTCGTTCACCTACATCATCCCAGTGAAGAGGTGTTCTGCCATTTTTACCGTAGAGAGCTTCATATGGGGCCATCTTTATTGAGGCTTGGAAACTGTTATTATACGTAAATTCTACCAATGGCAGCTTCAAATCCCAACTCTCTGAAAAATCTATGATACAAGCCCTGAGTAGATCTTCTAAAATCTGAATAACCCTTTCTGATTGACCATCGGTTTGGGGGTGAAAGGTTGTGCTAAAGGTCAACTTAGTACCCAAAGCTCTGTGTAAACTCTTCAGAAAGCTGACATAAACCTTGGATCTCTATCAGATACAATCGAAACTGGAATAACATGCAGCCTGACTATTTCTTTCACATACAATTCGGCATACTTGCTCACATCATAAGTTGACTTAGCTGGTAAGAAGTGAGCTGACTTAGTGAGTCTGTCTAATATAACCCATATAGAATTGTATCCTAAGGCAGTTCTGGGTAGTCCAACCACAAAATCCATTGCAATTCTTTCCCACTTCCACTTTGGTATGGGCAAGGGCTTCAGCATTACAGCTGGTCTTTGATGTTCTGATTTCACTAATTGGCATGTTAGACATTCTGAGACAAATCTGGAAATGTCGTGTTTCATGCCTGGCCACCAATACAACTTCTGGAGATCCTTATACATCTTTGTACTCCCAGGATGTACGGAGTATGGGGCTGTATGTGCTTCAGCCATCAGATTTGATCTCATGGTGTCTACTTGGGGCACCCACATCCGGCCCTGATATCTAACAACTCCTCCCTGGGAGGTATAGAGATTGCTACCACTCTCTCTGTCTTGTTTAACCCACTTCTTCAACTGCTCGTCCTTCAGCTGTACTTCTCGGATCTGGTCTATCATATCTGGTTGAATGGAGAGATCTGCCAAGATCACAGCACTATCACGGGGCACTAATTCTAACCCAAACTCCTCAATTTCATAAGCCAATGGTCTCTGGACAGTGAGCTGGCTTAACCCTATTGACTTCCTGCTTAGAGCATCGGCCACTACATTCGCCTTTCCTGGATGGTAGTTGATGGTGGAATCATAATCCTTTACCAGCTCTAACCATCTCCTCTGACTCATATGTTGGGGACCACGGCGGATCCGGATCATGCCTCCCGGCGAGGCAACGGAAGAACAAAAATGGGCCGAGAGACGATCAATACAATTCAAAACAAATCATGCTATGACCATTCATAGGGTGTTTCTCGGGGTTACCTTTCTGGCAACTCGTGCCTGGATCCGACCAGTTTTGCGAGGAAACCGGCACGTCACGGTAGGCGGCGGTAGATTACGTAAATCAGGTCCACGACCGGAGGGGAGACTCCTTCGTCAGCCTGCACTAGAAGGTCTGACGAGATCAGTGCGGACGGATTCTCCTTGTTGAGTTGGCCGGAACAATTTCCGGCGAGGCAAGGCGGCGGCGGCGACGACTTTGAGAGAGAGGAGGGAGGAGGCCACTTAGAGCTAGGGTTAGGGTTTGTTTAGAGTGTTGTATGTTATTATGAAGCTTAAGTCTACATTAAGTAGACTTAATGATGGACTTGGATCGGCCCAATGGGCCCGGGTCCAACGGATGAATATTCAGTTCATCCCCATCATCGTGACTTCATCGTAACTCCGATCACCGATCAGATCAGACCGATCGACTCAGTTTTCAAAACTGAATACTATGATCTGAAAAACCATTTTTCAGAACCCCAGTGCAAAATGACCGTTTTGCCCCTCAACAGCGGGAAATCACGATTTGACCCCTGTTGACTTTTAAGAAGTCGCACTCCCCAAAATCCTCTTCCTATGCTCAAAACATTGAGCTCAGTATCCGTGCGGGAATCTCGAGTCCAGTACTTGTGTGACCCTCAATGGTTCAGGGATACAGCTAGCCGTGGGCCCACAACCATTGCGGCTCCGGAATCACAATTTCGGACTTGCCCATCGGATCATGGTAAGAGCGTCTAGCAACATCGCCCCATGATCCCCTAGGTATCACTGATAGTGCCTGCAAGAACCAGTTGGTCATGGTTAGCGTACAGTACGGTCCTTTCAATCCATATATCCCGATCAGATCAACGACCATTGGTAAATCGAGAGTCGCTATAGATCCGATAGCTATGCATACATCTTGGAGATCGAATAGTGACATCGCGAGTGTAACTAGGTAAACACATTTACCTAAAATACTTCTAGTACTCTGGTCAGAGATTTATACACTATTATCCCCTCAGATAGCATAGGATATCCATGCATGTCTGCGAGCGGTGAATCCTCGACAACGATGCATCGACTCCTACATGCATCGGGGTCTCACCCAATCCCGCCGCCTGATGATCCCAAGTGAGTCGGCAAACGAGTCAAAGTGAGACGCCTATCATGTAGAGTCTCAATGATGTTTCGAGTCGTGAGGACTAATCAGTACAACCAAGACCTCGGACTTATCCACTCGACAAATGGTAACCACTTGGAAAGTCCGAACGAGGGTAGTTCGATAGATCACCAGGTCACTATCTATCTGCATGCTCAGAACATCACAATGTTCCCTACCAATGAAACATGGTACTTCGCATCGCAGATACTAGTCTCGAGCTCAGGCGGCCTTATCCTCATTTCGACGGCCCAATCGACTAGGAACATGTTCAGAATACACAGTGACTATTAGATGTGTTTCATGATAGCCGTCATACCCACTATCACATCTAACATACACTATAGTGCATTCTAGGTCTTTACTCAACGCAATTGTTAATCATCATACAACACAATGAAAGTAAAGAATGCCATATAAATAACTGCGAATATCATATATAAAGATTGTCATATACAAGAGTCTATAAACCCACACACCACAACTTGGCTAGTTGGGCATCTACTCTAACAATCTCCCACTTGCCCTAAAGCCAACTACTCATCAGACGCAGTCCCATTGTTTCGCGATGTTTCTCAAACAACGATCCTGGCAAGGGCTTCGTAAGTGGATCAGCAACGTTGTCCGTAGAGGCGACTCTCTCAACTGCTATGTCACCTCTAGCCACAATATCCCGGATTATGTGGTATTTCCTCAGTATGTGTTTGGATCTTTGGTGAGACCTAGGCTCCTTTGCTTGCGTAATGGCACCCGTGTTGTCGCAGTACACCGGGACTGGACCAACTCCATTAGGAATGACGCCCAACTCTTGGACGAAATTCCTGATCCAAACGGCCTCCTTAGCAGCAGCTGATGCTGCAATGTACTCAGCCTCAGTGGTTGAATCCGCGATGGTGTCTTGCTTGGAACTCTTCCAAGAGACAGCACCACCATTGAGCATGAATACAAATCCAGAGGTTGATTTCGAATCATCCACGTCACACTGGAAGCTAGAATCAGTGTAGCCTTCCAGTTCCAGTTCACCACCCCCATAGACCATGAACATATTCTTAGTCCTTCGCAAGTACTTAAGAATATCCTTCACAGCCTTCCAATGTAATTGGCCGGGGTTGGCCTGGTAGCGGTTCGTGACACTCAGAGCATATGCGACATCCGGTCTAGTCGAGATCATGCCATACATAATACTACCTATTGCCGAGGCATATGGCACACGTGTCATACTCTCTATCTCCTCATCAGTCTTCGGACACATAGACTTAGATAGAGTGACCCCGTGGCACATAGGTAGGTGTCCTCTCTTGGACTCTTCCATAGAGAACCTCTTATGTATGGTATCGATGTAGGTAGCTTGGGTGAGTCCGAGCATCCGTTTCGATCTATCCCGATAGATCTGTATTCCAAGAATATAGGATGCTTCACCCATGTCCTTCATCGAAAATCTACTAGACAACCATACTTTAGTTGATTGCAGCATTCCTACATCATTCCCAATGAGTAGAATGTCATCAACATAAAGTACGAGGAATGTCACAGCGCTTTTAACTACCTTCTTATACACACATGGCTCCTCGGGATTCTTGATGAAACCGAATTCCTTAATTGTTTCATCGAATCACATGTTCCAACTTTGCGATGCTTGTTTGAGACCGTAGATCGATCTCTGAAGCTTGCATACCTTATGCTCGCTTCCAACAGATGTGAAACCCTCAGGCTGCGTCATATAGATCTCTTCCTTAATGTTTCCGTTAAGGAACGCAGTTTTCACATCCATTTGCCATATATCATAGTCGTACCATGCGGCTATGGCTAATAAGATTCTAATTGACTTGAACATTGCGACTGGCGAGAAGGTTTCATCATAGTCAACACCTTGCCTTTGAGTGTAACCTTTCGCGACCAGTAGCGCCTTGTAGGTCATTACCTTATCATCAGGCCCAAGTTTCCTCTTGTATACCCATTTGCACCCAATAGGAACAATTCCTTCGGGAGGGTCAACAAGAGTCCAAACTTGGTTAGCATGCATTGAGTCAAACTCAGACTGCATTGCTTCAAGCCACAAATTAGAATCGGCATCGGAAATTGCCTCCTTGAAAGTTCTTGGATCAGATCCAATAACTTGATCACCTTGATCATCTTCAAGGAGAAAACCATATCTCTCAGGAGCCCTAGGAACCCTTTCGGATCTCCTAGGTGCGACCATTTCTGGTATTGGCTCTGGAGGTACAGGAGACTCACCTGGTACTTCGATTGGATCTCGAAACTCTTCGAGTTCTACTATTTTTCCCTTTCTATCAAGTAGAAATTCCCTTTCCATAAAGGTGGCATTCCTAGAAACAAACACTTTTTTTTCGCTGGGATAGTAGAAGTAGTATCCAATGGAATTCTTTGGATACCCAATGAAGTAGCATAAGATGGATCTCGTATCTAGCTTATCTCCCACTGTCTGCTTCACTTAAGCAGGACATCCCCAAATCCTCATGTATGAGTACTTGGGTGGTTTGCCCATCCATATCTCATATGGAGTCTTATCCACTGCCTTGGTGTGGACATTTTTCAACAACAATACCGCCGTTTCGAGCGCATAGCCCCAAAACGAGGTAGGAAGTTCAATGAAGCTCATGACAGATCGAACCATGTCCAACAGGGTTCGATTACGATGCTCCGCTACACCATTTAGCTGTGGTGTGGCCGGAGGGATCCACTGTGCGAGAATCCCATTCTCTTTTAGATATTCTTGAAATTCAGCACTCAAGTATTCGCCATCTCGATCGGATCGAAGTGCTTTAATACTTTTGCCTAGTTGATTTTCTACTTCAGCCTTGAATTCTTTGAACCTTTCAAAGGATTCAGACTTGTGCTTCATTAAGTACAAGTACCCATACCTAGAGTAATCGTCGGTAAGGTGATGAAGTATGTATGACCATATTTAGTACCAATACTAAACGGGCCGCACACATCAGTATGGATCAAATCCATTAGGCCTTGAGCACGCTCACCCTTGCCCTTGAAGGGTTGCTTAGTCATCTTTCCCTTAAGACAAGATTCACAAGTCGGTAGAGAGTTAATGTCTGACAGATCAAACATGTCACTCCTAACTAACTTGTTCATCCTACTTAGAGAAATATGACCTAGCCTAGCGTGCCAAAGTTGTGCTTGGTTCAAGTTATCGTGTTTCCTTTTAATCTTTGTTGTGTATGCTTCGACATCGCGAGTTGGAACGTCTTTTAATTTTAAGTTGTATAAATCGTTTTCGCGTTCCCCAATTCCGATTAAACATTCATTCTTATAAATATTGCAAATCGAATTAGCAAACATACAAGAATATCCATCACTATCAAGCATAGAAACAGAAATAATGTTCTTTATTAATTTGGGAACAAATAAAACGTTTCTCAATAACAACTTAAAATCAGAAGACAGAAATAAATAAACATCTCATATAGCTACTGCATCAACTCTTGCTCCATTTCCAAGCCTCAAGTGGGTCTCACCCTCTCTAAGACGTCGGCTTCTTGTCATCACCTGCAAATCATTGCAGATATGAGATCCACATCCGATATCAAGTACCCAAGAAGTCGAATTAAGAGACATATTTATTTCAATGTATAACATACCTTTCGCAGTTCGCAACTGCTCGAGGTACTCCTTGCAGTTCCTCCTCCAATGCCCAGGCTTGTGGCAGTGGTGGCAAACATCCTCAGACTTGTTTGGTTTGGAAGCCTTTGCCTTTGGCTTCTTGACGGACTTTTCCTCCTTCGCAGGAGCAGAAACGCTTCTTGCTCTTGCGTCTGGGCCCCTTCTTCGCAGAAGAGCCCATAAGGAGGACGGGTTTGTCCTTCTTTATGGTTCCTTCAAACACTACAAGCATGTTAACCACCTCTTCAAGGGTGGCTGCCAGCTTCTTCATGTTGAATTTGACCACAAAGGGGTCAAATGCAGCGGGTAGCGAGAGGAGAAGTACATCCATCGACAGCTCATGTGGAAGTGCGATATCAAGGACCGACAGCTTTTCAACGAGTCCAATCATACGAACCCCATGCTCGCGGACCGAAGTTCCATCGTGCATGCGGCTTGTCATAAGCTCCTTGACAGCCGTGAACCTCTCATGTCGAGAGTTCTCCCCGTACAGTTCTTTGAGATGAAAAAGTATGTCAGCAGCATACTTCGTCTTCTCAAAGCGCCGTTGCATTTCATTGGACATCGATGCCATCACATAGCATCGAGCTTTAACCTCGTCGTCCCACCATTGTTTAAGCGTTACCAGCTCCTCATGGCTGATACGGCAGGGGCTTCCTTCGGAGGACTCTTCTCTATCGCATAAAGAAGTTTCTCCGAAGCCAATACAAGATTGAGGTTGCGGAGCCAGTCTTGGTAGTTCAGACCGGTGAACCTGTTGCTATCCAGTATAGCAGCGAGCGGGTTTTTCATCGAAACCATTTTACAATGTAGTTATACTGAAAAAAAAGCAGACATACATCACTAACTATATAAAATAATCGCTAAGACATAAAATAATGTCGTTAAGTTTTATGAATTACCCTCCCACTATTTTAACGATTTCACCACCCTCTAATGAAATCGAGAAAGCAAGTTTCTTTAGTGGGTACACGGAGCCCAATCAAGCGATCATGGACCCGAATAATATCAGCCATCCATGACCCCCAAAAGGTAGTTTCCGATTGCAACCGATGCAGCCTCCATGTATTCACCTCACGTCCAGTAAGGGCCCAATAATATGACGCCGTTTACTATCACGTGTCAAGATGACCCATCAATGTTGAGTCGTGAAGGACGGTCCCCTTAACGTCCCCAATGATATGAGCCAACGTTAAAGGGAGTTCCAACCGAACTCACAACGAGTGTCAATGGCGTGGACAGCTTTCCTGCATACATGACCCCCTCAATAATATGAGTCGAGCCATGTATACGGATAGCATCGACGTACACCCATTGTTGATGGAAGGTAGGGATAATTTAAACAAATTTAAATTCCCTTTAGCTTATCGAATAAACATTTATCTTGATATTAGTTTTAAATCATATTTAAAACGAGGGATTTTATTTTTTAAAATTTGGTCTCATGCATTTATTTTAAATCAAATTTAAAACATGCGGATTAAACTAAATATATATCAATATATATTAATATTGGGATGATCGATCCCGAGATCCATGTGGTCCGTGATTGCCAGCCACGGACCTGGGTCCAATCCTAGGGGTAATGCAATATGCAATGCAATCCTATTACAATGCTTCCGGTTTTACAGATCTTCGGTCTTCAATATCCTTGATCGTCATTGTCCACCGTCTTCGGATGTCCTCCCACTAAATCTAGTAATTTTACATTTAAATTTACCATGACATATAAGGGATACATTTATCAAGGGGTGGGAACGGGCCACAAATAGGCCCACTTTAAAATGATAATCAAAATATTTACAAACCGAATCACAAAAACCTATCGCATACACCTAACAAATTGGGCACGGCTCTCGATCATCCCAATCATGCAGATAATCTAATTAACATGCATAAATTAAATAATCAAATTATTTATCCACAAAATCATATTTTAATTACGAAATCGCATTTTATAAATAAAATCATATTTTGTCGATAAAATCAAATTTTAATCAACAAAATCATATTTAATTTATAAAATCATATTTCAAAATTAAAATCGTATTTTGCAATTTTAATTGTATCAAATTGGGCTTAAAACAATTCTAGGCCCAAAAATCTCAAATTTTCAAAATCGACCAAAACGGGCCCGACGTCGAATATCGGCTCGAAAACTTCACGGGCTGCCCGGGACAGGCTCGAACTAAATCCTAGAAGAATTCAGCCGTCACGACATCGCCGGAGCTTCGCCGGATGGCGGCCGGGCGGCGGCTGCCGCTGCCACCATGTTGCGTGAGGCGCTCGGCCGCACGCCCGCCGCAACAAGCACGGCGCATGGTGCTGGTTGCTCCAACCAGTGGCGCAACTCTTCTTTTCTGGCCGGACACTCAACGCGCGATCTTGCGCGGCACAGCGGCGAGGGAGGCGGCAACTCTCGGCCGCCCCATGCGCAAAAACTGCGCGGCCTGTTGTGCGACGCAGCGCCATCTTCCAGCTGCCATGCGCGGCCAGCGCGCATGGTTGCCGCGCGCGCATGTGCGCGCGGCGGGAGGGAGGGGACCACCGCACGCGACGACGGCCGGTGGCCGTATCCAAAATTTTTGTTGTTCAATCTGAAATTCGAGATTAGATAAAATACGGCAATAGTTGTATTGATCAGATCCGAACCTTGGCTCTGATACCATTGTTGGGGGACCACGGCGGATCCGGATCACGCCTCCCGGCAAGGCAGCTGAAGAACAAAAATGGGCCGGGAGATGATCAATACAATTCAAAACAAATCATGCTATGACCATTCATAGGGTGTTTCTCGGGGTTACCTTTCTGGCAACTCGTGCCTGGCTCCGACCAGTTTTGCGAGGAAGCCGGCACTTCACGGTAGGCGGCGGTAGATTACGTCAATCAGGTCCACGACCAGAGGGGAGACTCCTTCGTCAGCCTGCACTAGAAGGCCTGACGAGATCATCACGGACGGATTCTCCTCGTCGAGTTGGCCGGAACAATTTCCGGCGAGGCAAGGCGGCGGCGGCGGCGGCGCTAGGCGGCGGCGGTTTTGAGAGAGAGGAGGGAGGCGGCCACTTAGAGCTAGGGTTAGGGTTTGTTTAGAGTGTTGTATGTTATTATGAAGCTTAAGTATACATTAAGTAGACTTAATGATGGACTTGGACCGGCCCAACGGGCCCGGGTCCAACGGATGAACATTCAGTTCATCCCCATCACCGTGACTTCATCGTAACTCCGATCACCGATCATATCGGACTGATCGACTCATTTTCCAAAACTGAATACTATGATCTGAAAAACCATTTTTCAGAACCCTAGTGCAAAATGACCGTTTTGCCCCTCAACAGCGGGAAATCACGATTTGACCCCTGTTGACTTTTAGGAAGTCGCACTCCCCAAAATCCTATTCCTATGCTCAACACATTGAGCTCAGTATCTGTGCGGGAATCTCGAGTCCAGTACTTGTGTTACTCTAAATGGTTCAGGGATACAGCTAGCCGTGGGCCCACAACCATTGTGGCTCCGGAATCACAATTCCGGACTTGCTGTGAGACCTGATTTTGTATTAATGATTAATTGTTGGAATTAATCGGTTGATTAAGAGATTTTGCGGTTTAGATCTCTGTTTTGGAGGTTTGAGTTGCTTATTCGGGTTCCATTTCATGTGTTGAACAATTCTGGATGCTTTCGTGTTTTTGGGTTTTGAGACAAAAGCTGGTTTTGTGAGCCAGCAGCTGGTCGGTGGCGAAAACTAGTCGAAGCGCGTTTTGTAATGCAGCAGGTATGTTAGTGAATTGTGTTGTAGTCGCTGGTGAAGAGACCAGTCGAGAGTTTAGTAGCGTGATTGGTGTTGAGCGCTAAACGTCGTCGTTTGAGGTATTGCGACTGGTACCAGCTGCGAGGAGTTGTTGCGACTGGTGTTCGTGAGATGTTGTGACCGTTGGCCAGTCGAGGAACCAGTCGTTGGTTGTTAGCGTGTTTTTGGTATCGGGTGAGATACGACAGCGTTTTGAGGAACGTCACTGTAGCTTGCGACTGGTTGTGTTTCGTATCTTGCGACTAGTTTTGCGTTGTGGCTTGCGACTGGTATTTGACGAAGTGTTTGCGTCTGGATTGGAGCGACGTCGTTTGATTTAGTTACAACACTGCGTTTTATGGTGCGACTGGTACCAGACGAGGGAAAGGTTGTGCGTGGTTTTTGTATCTTGCGTCTGGATGACCAGCTGCGGTAGAAAGGATTTCGTATCCTGTGCCACGTCGTTTGGTTAAGTTGGTGCGACGCCGTTTTGAGTACCAGTCGATGGTTTGCCTTGTAATTGATTTTAGCATCCGGTCGACTGGCTGTCCAGCTTTTGAAACAACGTCTGGTTGTCCAGCTGCGAGAGATTGTTCGCTACTTTAGTTAACGACTGGAATTGTTTAACGTGGCTCGAGATTTCATCAGCCGTTGGTTCCTGCGTCTGCTGGTTTGGGCAATGGATGGAGTCGACTGGTTTTGTGGATGGACAATTTTAGCATAGTTTCCAGTCGTTGCTAGTGCTATTTATAGGAAGACTTGGTCTTCAAAAATCGATACCAGTTCCCATACTTAGAAATATTCCAGCCTTTCGTTCTCTGTTCTCAAACCCTCGTTACTGTTCACCGTGAGCTATTCCGGTGAATTCCCGGCGTTTCCAGTGGTTGTTTTGCTCGTGTGAGGTAGCGTTGGACTCCTCTCGAGAAGCTCTATCTTCCTACACCATTTTTGGAAGCTGTCGTGGGCTGGAGAAAAAGCACGAAGTTGCTGTTCTCGTGCGTGAGTTTTGTTGTGCAGGTAGCGTTTCTGTCCAGCTTCGAAACCTTATTCCTAGCCATAGTTTTAAGCTTCCTGTTTGGTTGTTGAGGTTTAATGGTTAGCTGGTTGAGTGTGACTCCCAGCCGTGAGCTTTTATGTGTTGGCCGTGAGTTTTGAGTTGATGATTCCCTGTATTTTGCGGATGTTTTACAGGTTGGAATCAGTAGTCTCAGGCCTTGTTTTGTGGTAATTATTGCTCAGTATAAGGTACGGATCTTGAGCTTGTAATTCAGCGTAGAACGTGGCTTGGATGAATTGCGAGATGGTTGTGTTGGATTACGTGCTTGTTGTTGTCCTGGTTGAGGACGGTGTATGCTATTTGTGTATTTGCTGCGTTGCATATGTTTATATGTCTGTTTTCCAGCATGTGCATACACGCATGATATTCCATTCCAGCTTTGGTAGTCTTTGTACCTTGTTGTATTGTTGTTGTTTCTTACCAGGATGTGAGGGCGAGCGGCAATACCGCACTCTCATTTCCCTGCTGGGATCGTAGCCACCATGCGCCGAGTGGTTAACTACCACAGTTCATGGGCGAGGCAACAGCAGGTTGAGTTGTTTGATGCATCCGGTAAGTGGGTGTAGTATCATGGCGAGTGGCTCACTACCACACTGTGAACACACCCGTGGCCACTGTATGTCGTTGATGATTCTTGGAGCTATGTTTGAGTTCCTTAGCTCCCTTGTGGGTCGAGCTTTCCGTTGTTATTCGGCGTCTCATGCATAGCATTTGCATTTTATTCCTTGCTGTTTATTGCTGTTGTATAGCTGCTCTCCGTACTGGGTTTTGACCCCATGTCCCTCTGGGGCTTGGTTTGTTTCTTTGTTGTGTTGTTTTCAGGAAACCCAGGTTCTACAGCTGGTCGTGGTTTTAACCCAGCTGGTGGTGCCCCAGGAGGTGGCTAGCGTGTCCCAGTTGCATATAGCGTACTTATATATGTATCAGTTATCCAGGGAGATGCCCTGTGCTTTGTTGTATCCCGTGTTTGGTGTCTGATACATGTCTTCTTGTGATGTATGCTATACTGATTGCTTTTGTTGGTTTTAAATAGCTGGGATATATTTTGAGTATCGTATTATTTTAAATTATATGTTTTAAACCGTCGGGCCTAAAAGCGAAAATTTTACCCACTTTTTGTTAAGCTTCCGCATGTGTTTGGGTTTTTATTCTGTTGTGAGCACGAGGCCTGAAATTTTTGGTATCAGAGCTTAAACTGGGATAAGCTCAATTCCTTTGATCAAACTAGAGTCTAGGCACAGTGTTGCGTGTTGCATGTGCTTGATTATGTGATTCTATGTGATATATTTATCTGTGTTTGCGAGACCTTACCTTTTTAGTGCCTTCGTAGATGCCGCCTAGACGTAGGGGTAGAGGTAGAGGGCATTTTCAGGAAGAATCCGAAGGTCAGAATGAGGAAGTGCAGCGTAGTGTTCCTCGTCGTGGATGCGATAGACAGGTTGACTTGGAGGTAGATGAGGTGGCAGCCCGAATGCTTGATTATGTGATTCTATGTGATATATTTATCTGTGTTTGCGAGACCTTACCTTTTTAGTGCCTTCGTAGATGCCGCCTAGACGTAGGGGTAGAGGTAGAGGGCATTTTCAGGAAGAATCCGAAGGTCAGAATGAGGAAGTGCAGCGTAGTGTTCCTCGTCGTGGATGCGATAGACAGGTTGACTTGGAGGTAGATGAGGTGGCAGCCCGAATGGACGTTATGGAACTAGTGATGGCGAGGTTTCAGCGGATGAAGCCTCAGACGTTCAATGGTGACGAGCCTAGTTCTGATGCTGAGTCTTGGTTGAAGCATATTACCGGGTTGTTCGATCATGTCAGGTATGACGATGAGCGTAGACTGAGCTTAGCTACATTTCAGTTGAGAAGAAGTGCCGAGCGTTGGTGTAGAGGTGCTTCTAGGACTCTCGAAGAGGCAGGTGTGGGGATTTCGTGGAGTAGTTTTTGTACTGCCTTTCGTCAGGAGTACGTTCCGGAATCTTTTGTGAACGCCAGGGAGCGAGAGTTCGATAACTTGTTCAGGGTTCTATGTCTGTGGTTGAGTATGCCCGAAGATTCTCTTCTCTTCTTGCCTATGTTCCACATGTTGCTGGCCGAGAGAAGGCGAAGAGGAACAAGTTCATGGAGGGGCTCAATGAAGAGCTATATTCTTTTCTGTTGGCGGGTTCACCGGCAAGCTATGCAGAAGCGGTGGACAGGGCTATAGACATTGAGGAAGGACTGAAGAACCGTCGGTAGCGTGTTAGGCCGCAAGGAGTGCAAGGTAGTAGTCCCGTGGTTCCGGGAGTGCAACCTCTCCAGTCAGTGCAGTCGTCTCAGCCACCCCAGCAGCAGTTAGCCCAGCATCCCAGACACCAGAGGTTTAGACCTCGTGGTCGTCAATTTAAGAAGAAGTCTGGTTCAGGGTCTTCTGGATCTGGCAGCTCGAGTAGCAGCGGCTCTCGGGTGGAGTTTTGTGGTTTTTGCGGTGGAAAGCATCCTTCCACGCAGTGTGTTGGTGTGCAGGGTTCCTGTAACCTTTGTGGTCAGTACGGGCATTTTGCGAGAGTGTGTCCGTCAGCTGGATCACAACAGACCGTGGCCCAGCCTCAGGGTCGTGGGGGTCAGTCTAGGGGCCATTCGCAGCAGTTTCAGCAGCCTGGCCCTTCGCGTTTTGGGCAGTCGTCTCAGCCTTTCTTTCCAGGACCCCAGCATGCTCAGGTTAACGCCTTCACGCGGGAGCAGGCCGAGGAGACACCGAGCCGGGTGATTGGAGGTACATGCTTTGTTTTGACTTTCCTGCTCGGGTGTTGTTTGACATCGGTGCATCGCATTCGTTTATGTCTTATTCTTTTGTTGTTAAGCATGGTTTGTGTACCGTCCCTTTGCGTGATGCTGTTTCTGTTTCTACCCCCGGTGGTGTGAACCTGTTCTCGTAAGAGATTTTGTTGGATGGTGTGTTGCGATTTGGTGAGCACGCCTTGTTAGCGGATTTGATCCATTTGATGCTTTGGGATTTCGATTGTATAGTTGGGATGGACGTGCTGTCCAACTACAGGGCCTCCGTGGATTGCTTCCATGGGATTGTACGCTTTAGGCCTTTGTCTGGCGAGAAGTGGGACTTCTACGGCCAGGACTCGAGATCGAAGATTCCGTTGGTCTCCGCGATGGATTTGTCTCCTTCTTCTAGTGTTCAGCTCAGAGTAAGGGAACAAGATATCGCGAAGACTGCGTTTCGTACGAGGTATGGACATTTTGAGTTTTTGGTGATGCCGTTTGGGTTGACAAACGCGCCTGCAGTCTTCATGGATCTGATGAATCGAGTCTTCTGAAAGTTCATAGATAAGTTTGTGATTGTTTTTATTGACGACATCTTAGTTTACTCGAAGACTCCGAGGGAGCACAAGGAGCACTTGGAAATGGTTCTTCTTAGGTTGAGAGAGCAGTAGTTGTATGCGAAGTTTTCCAAGTGCGAGTTCCGGTTGGAACGTGTTATATTTCTGGGCCATGTCATTTCAGCAGATGGCATTTCTGTGGATCCCAGTAAAGTGGATGCCGTGTTGAACTGGGAGCGACCGAGAAATGTGTCTGAGATTCGCAGTTTCTTAGGTCTGGCTGTCTATTATCGTCGTTTTATTGAGGGGTTCTCTTCTATAGCAAAGCCGATGACCCAATTGACCCAGAAGGATAAACGGTTTGTTTGGACTGAGCAGTGTGAAAATGCTTTTCAACTGCTCAAGGAGAAGTTAACTACTACGCCTGTGTTGGCTTTGCCGTCCGGATCAGGTGGTTTTGTTGTTTGTTCTGACGCTTTGCTTAATGGATTGGGTTGTGTGTTGATGCAGAATGGTAGAGTCATTGCGTATGCCTCGCGGCATTTAAAACCGCACGAGACTCGTTACCCAGTTCATGATTTGGAGTTAGCAGCGATGGTCTTTGCGTTAAGGATCTGACGTCACTACCTGTATGGCGAGCAGTTTGTGGTGTACTCCGACCACAAGAGTTTGCAGTATCTGTTTACGCAGCCTGACTTGTGTGTGTTGATGCAGAATGGTAGAGTCATTGCGTATGCCTCGCGGCATTTAAAACCGCACGAGACTCGTTACCCAGTTCATGATTTGGAGTTAGCAGCGATGGTCTTTGCGTTAAAGATCTGACGTCACTACCTGTATGGCGAGCAGTTTGTGGTGTACTCCGACCACAAGAGTTTGCAGTATCTGTTTACGCAGCCTGACTTGAACATGAGACAACGTAGGTGGATGGAGTTGCTTAAGGTTTTTGACTGTGAGATTAAATACCAGCCTGGGAAGTCGAACGTAGTGGCTGATGCGTTGAGCAGGAAGGCTAGTGAGATGCTTGCGTCGTTATACATCTCTAAGGATCAAGAGCATCTTAACACTACGGGTTGGAGATTCTACTCGGCTGAGGATTGTGTGATGGTTTCATCTTTTCAAGTGGAACCGCAGATTGTTTCTAGCATTCGAGCAGCTCAGAGGACCGATCCGTAAATCCACGAGTTGAAGTTGAAAGTCAGGGCTGGCGAACTTGAGGACTATTCTGTCTCGTCCGATGGTTGTTTGCGTTCCCGGGACAGGTTGGTTGTGCCCAATTTGATTGAATTGAAGGAGGAGATCCTTCGAGAAGCGCACTGTAGCAGACATAGTGTTCATCCTGGTGCACGGAAGATGTACCATGCTTTGAAGCCGCACTTTTGGTGGGCTGGCCTGAAGAGCGATGTTGCTGGTTTCGTCGCTCGTTGTTTGAACTGCCAGATGATTGAGGCCGAAAGGATGAGACCTGGGGGTCTGTTGCAGAGTTTAAAGGTGCCCCAATGGAATTGGGAGCACATTACGATGGATTTCGTAACGCATTTGCCTCGTTCCAGCCGAGGATGCGATGCTGTTTGGGTAGTTGTAGACCGTTTGTCTAAGTCTGCACATCTCATTCCCTATGGGATGACCTTCTCGTTGAAGAAGATGGCGAAACTGTACGTTGATTTTGTTGTTAGATTGCATGGTGTGCTTGTTTCAATCGAGTCTGACCGAGATCCGAGGTTTACTTCCAGGTTTTGGAAGAGTTTGCAGACAGCTTTGGGAACTATATTGGCTATGAGCACCGCGTATCATCCCCAGACAGATGGCCAATCTGAGCGAACTATCCAGACGTTAGAGGATATGTTGCGTGCTGTTGTATTGGATTTCGGAGGTAGTTGGCAAGACGCGTTGTCTTTGGTGGAGTTTTCGTATAATAACAGCTACCAAGTGACGATTGGCATGGCACCTTTCGAGGCTTTGTATGGCCGCAAGTGCAGATCGCCAGTGTGTTGGGAAGAAGTGGGGGAGAAGCAGCTATCTGCCCCTGACTTTGTGCAGCAGATGAAAGATCACGTGGATCTTATTAGACAGCGGATGAAAGCTGCCCAGGATCGCCAAGCCAGTTATGCGAATAAGAGGCATCGACCTCTTGAGTTTCAGGTTAGTGATCGTGTATTTCTCAAAGTTTCTCCGTTTCGTAGTGTGATGCGCTTTGGACGCAAGGGAAAGTTAGCCCCTCGTTACGTCGATCCGTATGAGATTGTAGAGAGGATTGGGCCTTTGGCGTATCGTCTGTTGTTGCCGTCCGAGTTATCTTCTCTGCATGATGTCTTTCACGTTTCCATGTTAAGGAAGTATGAGCCAGATCCGTCTCATGTGTTTGGAACTGACGAGGTAGAGCTAGATCAGTCGTTGAGTTATCAGGAATATCCTTTGCAGATCCTTGGCAGAAAAGAGAAACAGTTGAGGAATAAGACCATTCCGTTGGTGATGGTACAGTGGAGCAAGCATGGTAGGGAAGAAGCTACTTGGGAGCTGGAAGAGAAGATGCAGCGCGAGTGGCCGCATCTGTTTGAGTAGCTGTTGGGCTATATTTTTTCCAGTAGCTTGTAGTTTTGCTGTTTTCTCCCTTAGTTGTTGTGATGTGTTTGCTAAGTTATCTTGAACTCTTGGCCTAGTGTTGGGAGAGTTCTAGTGTTAGTTTTTGTTTCTATTTTAGCCTCTGCTGTTGTTGGTTGTTTCAGAATTGTTGTTGTGATTTCGAGGACGAAATCCTTTTTAGTGGGGGAGAAATGTGAGACCTGATTTTGTATTAATGATTAATTGTTGGAATTAATCGGTTGATTAAGAGATTTTGCGGTTTAGATATCTGCTTTGGAGGTTTGAGTTGCTTATTCGGGTTCCATTTCGTGTGTTGAACAATTCTGGATGCTTTCGTGTTTTTGGGTTTTGAGACAAAAGCTGGTTTTGTGAGCCAGCAGCTGGTCGGTGGCAAAAACTAGTCGAAGCGCGTTTTGTAATGCAGCAGGTACGTTAGTGAATTGTGTTGTAGTCGCTGGTGAAGAGACCAGTCGAGAGTTTAGTAGCGTGATTGGTGTTGAGCGCTAAACGTCATCGTTTGAGGTATTGCGACTGGTACCAGCTGCGAGGAGTTGTTGCGACTGGTGTTCGTGAGATGTTGCGACCGTTGGCCAGTCGAGGAACCATTCGTTGGTTGTTAGCGTGTTTTTGGTATCGGGTGAGATACGACAGCGTTTTGAGGAACGTCACTGTAGCTTGCGACTGGTTGTGTTTCGTATCTTGCGACTGGTTGTGCGTTGTGGCTTGCGACTGGTATTTGACAAAGTGTTTGCGTCTGGATTGGAGCGACGTCGTTTGATTTAGTTGCAACACTGCGTTTTATGGTGCGACTGGTACCAAACGAGGGAAAGGTTGTGCGTGGTTTTTGTATCTTGCGTCTGGATGACCAGCTGCGGTAGAAAGGATTTCGTATCCTGTGCGACGTCTTTTGGTTAAGTTGGTGCGACGCCGTTTTGAGGACCAGTCGATGGTTTGCCTTGTAATTGATTTTAGCATCCGGTCGACTGGCTGTCCAGCTTTTGAAACAACGTCTGGTTGTCCAGCTGCGAGAGATTGTTCGCTACTGTAGTTAGCGACTGGAATTGTTTAACGTGGCTCGAGATTTCATCAGCCGTTGGTTCCTGCGTCTGCTGGTTTGGGCAATGGATGGAGTCGACTGGTTTTGTCGATGGACAATTTTTGCACAGTTTCCAGTCATTGCTAGTGCTATTTATAGGAAGACTTGGTCTTCAAAAATCGATACCAGTTCCCATACTTAGAAATATTCCAGCCTTTCGTTCTCTGTTCTCAAACCCTCGTTACTGTTCACCGTGAGCTATTCCGGTGAATTCCCGGCGTTTCCGGTGGTTGTTTTGCTCGTGTGAGGTAGCGTTGGACTCCTCTCGAGAAGATCTATCATCCTACACCATTTTTGGAAGCTGTCGTGGGCTGGAGCGAAAGCACGAAGTTGCTGTTCTCGTGCATGAGTTTTGTTGTGCAGGTAGCGTTTCTGTCCAGCTTCGAGACCTTATTCCTAGCCATAGTTTTAAGCTTCCTGTTTGGTTGTTGAGGTTTAATGGTTAGCTGGTTGAGTGTGACTCCCAGCCGTGATCTTTTATGTGTTGGCCGTGAGTTTTGAGTTGATGATTCCCTGTATTTTGCGTATGTTTTACAGGTTGGAATCAGTAGTCTCAGGCCTTGTTTTGTGGTAATTGTTGCTCAGTATAAGGTACGGATCTTGAGCTTGTAATTCAGCGTAGAACGTGGCTTGGATGAATTGCGAGATGGCTGTGTTGGATTACGTGCTTGTTGTTGTCCTGGTTGAGGATGGTGTATGCTATTTGTGTATTTGCTGCGTTGCATATGTTTATATGTATGTTTTCCAGCATGTGCATACACGCATGATATTCCAGTTGAGTGTGACTCCCAGCCGTGATCTTTTATGTGTTGGCCGTGAGTTTTGAGTTGATGATTCCCTGTATTTTGCGTATGTTTTACAGGTTGGAATCAGTAGTCTCAGGCCTTGTTTTGTGGTAATTGTTGCTCAGTATAAGGTACGGATCTTGAGCTTGTAATTCAGCGTAGAACGTGGCTTGGATGAATTGCGAGATGGCTGTGTTGGATTACGTGCTTGTTGTTGTCCTGGTTGAGGATGGTGTATGCTATTTGTGTATTTGCTGCGTTGCATATGTTTATATGTATGTTTTCCAGCATGTGCATACACGCATGATATTCCATTCCAGCTTTGGTAGTCTTTGTACCTTGTTGTATTGTTGTTGTTTCTTACCAGGATGTGAGGGCGAGCGGAAATAACGCACTCTCATTTCCCTGCTGGGATCGTAGCCACCATGCGCCGAGTGGTTAACTACCACAGTTCATGGGCGAGGCAATAGCAGGTTGAGTTGTTTGATGCATCCGGTAAGTGGGTGTAGTATCATGGCGAGTGGCTCACTACCACACTGTGAACACACCCGTGGCCACTGTATGTCGTTGATGATTCTTGGAGCTATGTTTGAGTTCCTTAGCTCCCTTGTGGGTCGAGCTTTCCGTTGTTATTCGGCGTTTCATGCATAGCATTTGAATTTTATTCCTTGCTGTTTATTGTTGTTGTGTAGCTGCTCTCCGTACTGGGGTTTGACCCCATGTCCCTCTGGGGCTTGGTTTGTTTCTATGTTGTTTTGTTTTCAGGAAACCCAGGTTCTACAGCTGGTCGTGGTTTTAACCCAGCTGGTGGTGCCCCATGAGGTGGCTATCGTTTCCCAGTTGCATATAGCGTACTTATATATGTATCAGTTAGCCAGGGAGATGCCCTGTGCTTTGTTGTATCCCGTGTTTGGTGTCTGATACATGTCTTCTTGTGATGTATGCTATACTGATTGGTTTTGTTGGTTTTAAATAGCTGGGATATATTTTCAGTATCGTATTATTTTAAATTATATGTTTTAAACCGTCGGGCCTAAAAGCGAAAATTTTACCCACTTTTTGTTAAGCTTCCGCATGTGTTTGGGTTTTTATTCTGTTGTGAGCACGAGGCCTGACACTTGCCCAACGGATCATGGTAAGTGCGTCTGGCAACATCGCCCCATGATCCCCTAGGTATCATTGATAGTGTCTGCAAGAACTAGTTGGTCGTGGTTAGCGTACAGTACGGTCCTTTCAATCCATATTTCCCGATCAGATCAACGACCATTGGTAAATCGAGAGCCGCTATAGATCCGATAGCTATGCATACATCTTGGAGATCGAATAATGACATCGCGAGTGTAACTAGGTAAACACATTTACCTAAAACACTTCTAGTACTCTGGCCAGAGATTTATACACTATTATCTCCTCAGATAGCATAGGATATCCACGCATGTCTGCGAGCGGTGAATCCTCGACAACGATGCATCGACTCCTACATGCATCGGGGTCTCACCCAATCCCGCCTCCTGATGACCCCAAGTGAGTCGGCAAACGAGTCAAAGTGAGACGCCTATCATGTAGAGTCTCAATGACATTTCGAGTAGTGAGGACTAATCAGTACAACCAAGACCTCGTACTTATCCACTCGACAAATGGTAACAACTTGGAAATTCCGAACGAGGGTAGTTCGATAGATCACCAGGTCACTATCTATCTGCATGCTCAGAACATCACAATGTTCCCTACCAATGAAACACGGTACTTCGCATCACAGATACTAGTCTCGAGCTCGGGCGGCCTTATCCTCATTTCGACGGTCCAATCGACTAGGAACATGTTCAGAATACACAGTGACTATTAGATGTGTTTCATGATAGCCGTCATACCCACTATCACATCTAACATACACTATAGTGCATTCTAGGTCTTTACTCAACGCAATTTTTAATCATCATACAACACAATGAAAGTAAAGATTGCCATATAAATAACTGCGAATATCATATATAAATATTGTCATATACAAGAGTCTATAAACCCACACGCCACAAGTTGGCTAGTTGGGCATCTACTCTAAGATCATATTGAGTTCCTTTTGGGTGAAAAAAGTACTTAAGGCTCTTATGGTCTGTGAATATTTCACACTTTTCCCCATAAAGGTAATGTCTCCAGATTTTTCAAGGAAAAAACTACAGCTGCTAGTTCTAAGTCATGCGTGGGAGAACTCTTCTCATGGTTCTTCAGTTGTCTGGAAGCATAGGAGATTACTCTACGGTCCTGCATCAGTACATCACCTAAACCCAGCTTGGACGCATCTGTATAGATGACAAACTCTCCCTGATCAGAGGGCATGGTTAGCACCGAGGCTTCAATCAGAGCTTGTTTTAACTTCTCAAAGCTGATCTGACACTCTAGGGTCTATTCATATTTAACTTGCTTCCTTGTTAGCGAGGTTAATGGGACAACTATCTTCGAAAATCCCTTAATGAAACGTCTATAATATCCAGCTAAACCCAAAAAGCTCCTGACTTCATAAACAGATTTGGGTACAGGCCAATCGCGAACAGCTTAAACTTTGGCCGGGTCAACCTCCAATCTGTCCTTGGATATAATATGTCCTAAGAATGCAACTTTCTCCAGCCAAAAATCACACTTACTGAACTTGGCAAACAGTTGTTTGCTCTTCAAAACTTGTAGCACTGTCCTAAGATGGTTGGCGTGATCTGAGCTGGTCTTGGAATACACAAAGATATCATCTATAAATATGACCACAAAATGAACTAGAAACGGTTGGAAAACTCTATTCATCAAGTCCATAAAGACTGAAGGTGCATTGGTAAGTCCAAAGGAAATTACTAGGAACTCATAATGGCCGTAGCGTGTTCTAAAGACAGTCTTATAAACATCAGCTGGATTAATATTCAATTGGTGATAGCCAGATCTCAATTTGATCTTAGACTAGACTGTTGATCCCTTCAAATGGTCAAACAAATCCTCAATCCTAGGAAGGGGGTATTTATTCTTAACTGTCAGCTTGTTAAGCTCTCGATAATCTATACACAACCTTAAACTCCCATTTTTCTTCTTGACAAACAAAACAGGGGCTCCCCAAGGTGACGTGCTAGGTCGAATTAATCCCTTATCCAACAGGTCTTGGATCTGTTCTTTTAATTCCCTCATCTCTGCTGGAGCAAAGCGATAAGGTGGTCTGGAAGTAGGCGCTGCTCCTGGTACTAGATCAATTGAAAATTCCAACTCTCTAAATGGTGGTAGTCCATGGATGTTTTCTGGAAAAACTTAAGAAAACTCATTCACTACTTCTACTTCTGACAGTTGGGGTTTACTAACAATAGCTAGGGGCAATAGACTTGCCAAAAATCCTATTCCACCTTTCCTCAAACAGCTTTGGGCCTTTAAAGCTGAAATGATGCGAGGAATTCTCTGAATCTGGTTAGCTTCAAACGTAAACTGGTCTCCTTTGGGTGGGTTGACCACCACTGTTCTGAACTTAAAAACAATCACTAACCTATACTTAGTTAACCAATCCATACCCAGAATTAAATCGAACTCAGGCATAGGTATCACAATTAAGTTAGCAGAAATCAAACGCCCTTGAAGCCTTAGTTCTAAATCACAAAATAAACCATGGGACACCAGTTCCTCTCCTAAGGGTATAGTCACGCAAAATCCTATGGTTAATTGATCTGGTTTGAAGGGTAACTTCTTAGCAAACTTTGCTGCTATAAACGAGTGAGTTGAACCTGAATCTATCAAGGCTATAGAGGGCATACCAGAAATAAAGATCTTACCCGTAACCATCGTAGAGTCTGGGTTGGCTTTCTCAGCTGTCATAACAAAAGCTCTGTTGGTCACCAGCTGCTTTGATTTTGGGCAGTTTCGAATAACGTGGCCTGGCACACCACATCTGTAAAGACATTATTACCAACCCTACATGGACCATGGTGATTCTTCTGGCACTTGGGACAAACTGGCCGGTTGTTAGTAGTAGGGACTGCACTGATAGGTTGGGGTTGCAGAGGTTTTGGCTCCTAAGGCCTCTACTGATTTGTTCTGTTTCTTAAAGGGCCTCTGGTATATTTTTTGGAAGGTGTGCCTCTTGAGCTGTCGCTCCTCTTCAACAATCTTCCAATCTTCATCTGCCCGGAGGGCCTTATCTACAGCAACCCTGAAATCCTTGGGTTCTGTCAATCTAACATCATGCCTGAGCACAGGCTTCAAACCATCGACAAAATGTCACAATTTCTCTTTCGGTCAGCTCCAATCAATGGTATAAAATAGCACCCTCTCTCAAACTTGCGGATATACTCTTTGATCGTCATGCTCCCTGCTTTATCGCTAAAAATTCTCTTTTCAGCTCTGACTGCTTGTCCTCAGTGAAGTATTGAGCAAAGAATACTTCATTGAATTCCTCCCAAGGGAGATTTGTCACATCCACTGTGCGTCTAGCTCCTTCCCACCAGAATAATAGCATCATCTCTTTGCATGTAAATAGCACACCGGGACCTATCCAGATCAAACGTCTGGAGGTAATCAAATATAACCTCCATGGACTTTATCCAGCTCTCAGAAACAAACGGGTCTATTGAGCCACTAAATTCTTTTGGCTTCTGTATCCGAAACCTTTCCTGAGGATCATCTAGATGGGGTCCTCTGCTGGAAGATTGGTTATTGCTTCTGATCGACTGGCCTACGAGTTGTTCTAAGAGTTATGCCATCCCAGCTAGAACACGGGCACTAGCATCCGGGTTGAGCCACTAAATTCTTTTGGCTTCTGTATCCGAAACCTTTCCTGAGGATCATCTAGATGGGGTCCTCTGCTGGAAGATTGGTTATTGCTTCTGATCGACTGGCCTACGAGTTGTTCTAAGAGTTATGCCATCCCAGCTAGAACACGGGCACTAGCATCCGGGTTGTTCTCATCTATGGGGCTACTTCTCCTACCTCTTCCTCTACTGGACATATTGATCTATAGCCCATAATCCACCACAATTAAACATCAGAACATGTAAAATTCAAAATATATATACTCTATAACATAAAATAAAACTCACAGCTCAAGAGAAACGGTTGACGAAATCTGTCCCAACTGGAAATATGTGTGTTTATCTCTAGGACCATGATCTGATACCAAGTTGTGACGTCCATACACATGGGAATCTACAGAGTGGAGTTAATTGAATAAACAAAGGAAAAGAAGGGCTGAATGCGAAATGTTGCAACCTGTATTTCCTTACAAAATCGATATACAAGCAATTGGCGCCAAACACAAATAGCAATAGCAGATTTGACTAACAGACTTTTGGTTCAAGTACAAAATGCGATATTACAACTACTGGAAATCTATATGAATTCTGTATTGTTGTAATGGATCTTAATACAGTTTTGACAAAAGATCAAAACAACAACAGCACGGAAACGCTGGCCTTCGATAAACACACACAAGCCCCAGCAGGTTCAGCTCCCGCCTCCCGTCTGCCCCAGATCTGACTCACTTGCACCATAAAAGCTAATGAGCCTAGGGGCTCAGCAAGTAAAACTGAAAATAACAAGATCATTTAGTGCAGGCAGATATATACATAACTTAAAATAATCATAGTTTAAAGGAAGTCAGTTAAACATATTTTCGTAAAATCAGATTTGGGAAAACAACCCAGATCTCATCTATATTTTCTTTTGACTTATGGCTTAGAAGCTCTCCATAGGTCCATTTGGCGCTTGATCAAGCTACATCTGAATTCAGTAACAATATGGCGAAACATCGCCCAATATGAAGGGGAAACTGATTCCTTCGACAACTAGCTCACGCTTCCAATATGACCGTCTGTTATCTTTGCCATAAATCCTTTAAAACTGAACATTACTTCCTTTAAACCAATCGTTGATCGAATTCAGATCTCATAGTTTGGGGTTCACTTCTTTTAAAACTCAGTTCTCTATAAAATCGTACTGAGCAACAGATTTGGCTACAAGAGACGTATCGCTGACGTGGAAAAAAATTTAACTATCGAAGCGGTATCTCTACCGAGGAAAAATATGATTATAGGAATAGTATCGCTAGCGGGGAACAGATTTGGCTTCTGGAACCATATGTTAGCGTGAAAACAGATTTGACAGTAGATGTGAGACCCGAAAGTTGATTAGATTAATTGAGTTAATTAATCGGGTTTAGTATAGACCAGATTTGGCTGAAACAGATCTGGGATGAGCCAGCTTTGAGTCGATATGCTTGGCTTAGTTATCGGGTCCATATAAGTCCTTGAAACAGATCTAGAGAGTTAGAGAATTTCCACGGGAACTGATCAGATGTGAGTGTTGGTGATCACGCTCAGTTGTGGTGATGGAATCGGGTATCGCAGGCGTCCAGAGGTGAGCTAGCGTGTTTTCTGTGACGAGTAGCTAAACTACGTTGTTTGGATTAGTTGGAACGACATAGTTTTGGATTAGTGGGAGAGACTCAGTTATGAGTAGCGTTGGTCTTCAGATTTGGTGAGATCTGAGTGTTGCGATGCGTTTAGAATTTCAGATTTGAGTAGCGGATGACGTGTCCAGATGCGAGAGTAGACTCTGTGCGATGTCGTTTGGGTAAGTCAGGATCTGTTTCGACGTAGAGCCAGATCCGATGTGAGATTCAGATCCGAGTGGTAAATCATCTTTGAGACTTAAGTGTCGGTGGGTTCTGTTATTCAGAATTGAGCAGATTTGACCTTTAAATAGATGACTTTGGCTTCATTCTTTATTATTCAGCTTCGACACTTAGAATATTTCCCGATAGTGAATCCTGTCGCGATACCCTAGCTACTGTTCACCAAACCTTATCTTCTCCGATTGCCGATGGTAGGCAGCTTCGATTGAAGTAAGAGTGGTAGCGTTGGACTCCTCTTGCTAAGACGCTTCGTTTGTTATAGCTTTTGGAAGCTTGCGCCAAGATTGGAGAGGTCGCGAGACATCTCCCTTCTGTAGTCTGTTAGCATAAGCGTCGGATTTGCTTCTGCCATTCAGGTAGATTGTTGGGTACGTGTTAAGATCCTACCTTGTTCTTCGTTTAGAGACTTCTGTTGTGTTAGAAGGGTAGGACAGATTTGGTTGAGTTCGTAGCTCCCAATTTTTAGTTCTATGCTACTATACCTGAGCTAGTATCTGTGTTTGGCTTAGCAGGTGTGAGATCTGTGTTGGGACTGCTTTGTGCTAATTGTAGCTAAGGAGACTTGAGGTACGGACGTGAGCTTATTTTACAGCTTTGGATTGAGCATGGGTGATTATGCGTGCTGCTGTGTATGCCTTGCATCGTTGTATATGTTCTGTGATGGAAATTTTATCTGTTGCATACACGCATTTGTCATATTGAGCTCAGATCTGTTTAAGCCGTGCCTTGTTATCTTGATCTGTGCATACCAGGATGCTTGTTTAGAGGCCGAACAGGTAACTCCCGTCACCCTCATCTCCCTGCTGGGATCTGTTAGCCACTATGAGCGGAGTGGGTAGCTCCCACACCTCATGAGTTGGGAAAAAGCAGGTTGAGCTGTGTTTTGCATCTGGTGCCATGTGTTGAGACGAGTGGTTAGCTCCCATATACTCACACACATCGTGGCCACTGTTGTTCAGTCGATCAGATTCGTTTGTTGAGCAGTTGTTGAGATCCTTTGGCTCCCTGCTTTTGGTTGTAGCCTTCTGTTTGTACTCAGCTGTTCATGCATAGCATTTGCATATTATCTGTTGCTTTCAGTTAGCTGTTTTATGTTGCTCTCCGTACTGGGGTTTGACACCATGTCCCTTTGGGGCTGGTGTTGTTTGCCTGTGTGTATTGTTCAGATTTCCCAGGTTACTCAGCTGGTCGTGGATTTGACCCAGCTGGAGGTGCCCCAGGAGGTGGTTAGAGTGTCCCAGTTAGCGTATAGCATATATGTATCAGCACTGTTAGCCGGGGAATGCCCTGTGCTTTATTGGTTCATGCATAGCATTTGCATATTATCTGTTGCTTTCAGTTAGCTGTTTTATGTTGCTCTCCGTACTGGGGTTTGACACCATGTCCCTTTGGGGCTGGTGTTGTTTGCCTGTGTGTATTGTTCAGATTTCCCAGGTTACTCAGCTGGTCGTGGATTTGACCCAGCTGGAGGTGCCCCAGGAGGTGGTTAGAGTGTCCCAGTTAGCGTATAGCATATATGTATCAGCACTGTTAGCCGGGGAATGCCCTGTGCTTTATTGTATTCAGTTGTAGTGTTGTTGATTGGTGCTTGATGCATGTTGTACTGTTGTACTGTGACTTTTAGTCTTGCGTAATTAATTTAACTGGAATATTTTGAGTATTGCAGTATTTTAACTTATGTTTTTATCAGTCAGGCCAAAAGCGAAAATTTTAGCCACTATTTTAAATTCTTCCGCTATTGTTTGCGTGGTTAAACTCTGTGTTTATGCATGAGGTCTGACATTTTTGGTATTAAAGCTTAAGCTGGGATAAGCTCGATTTCTTTGATCACACTTGAGTCTAGGCACAGTGTCGCATGTTTCATGTGCTTGACTATGTGATTTGTTTGATTATG
Source organism: Dorcoceras hygrometricum (assembly GCA_001598015.1). Lineage (NCBI taxonomy): Eukaryota > Viridiplantae > Streptophyta > Magnoliopsida > Lamiales > Gesneriaceae > Dorcoceras > Dorcoceras hygrometricum. The sequence goes on along the minus strand of KV001978.1, from coordinate 125,686 downwards.
TGATATATTTGTTTCTGTGTGACCTTACCTTCTTAGTGCCTTCGTAGATGCCGCCTAGACGTAGGGGTAGAGGTAGAGGGCAGTTTCAGGAAGAATCCGAAGGTCAGAACGAGGAATTGCAGCGTAGTGTTCCTCGTCGTGGTCGTGATAGACAGGTTGAGATAGAGGTAGATGAGCTGGCAGCCCGTGTGGATGACATGGAACTTGTGATGGCGAGGTTTCAGCGGATGAACCCTCAAACGTTTAACGGTGATGAGCCTAGTTCCGATGCGGTGTCCTGGTTGCAGCACATTACCGGGTTGTTCGACCATGTCAGGTATGATGATGAGCGTAGGTTGAGTCTGGCTACGTTTCAGTTGAGGAGAGGTGCAGAGCGTTGGTAGAGAGGCGCTTCGAGGACTCTTGAGGAGACAGGTGTAGGGATTACGTGGAAAAGCTTTTGTACTGCCTTCCATCAGGAGTATGTTCCGGAATCCTTTGTGAACGCCTGGGAGCGTGAGTTTGATAACCTGGTGCAGGGAACTATGTCCGTGGGAGAGTATGCCTGGGATTTTCATCTCTTCTTGCGTACGTTCCACATGTTTCTGGCCGAGAGCGGGCGAAGAGGAATAAGTTCTTGGAGGGGCACAACGAAGAGTTGTATTCTTTGGTGTTGGCGGGTTCACCGACGAGTTATGCGGATGCGATGGACAAATCTATGGATATTGATGAAGGACTGGAGAATCGTAGGTCTCGTGTTAGGCCTCAAGTGGTGCAAGGTAACCGTCCCATGGTTCCGGGGGTGCAACCTTCGCAGTTTGTGCAGTCATATCAGCCGCCCCAGCAGTAGCAAGTAGCTCAACAGTCAGGACACCAGAGGTTTAGGCCTCGTGGCCGTCAGTTCAAGAAGAAGTCAGGTTCTCGTTCTTCTGGCTCAGATAGTTCTAGCAGTGGTAGTAGTTCCAGGGTCGAGTTTTGTGGCCAGTGTGGAGGAAGGCATCCTACGGTGCAGTGTGTAAGAGTGCAAGGTTCGTGTAACGTTTGTGGTCAGTATGGACACTTGCGAGAGTGTGTCCTTTGGCTGGATCTCAGCATACCGCCTCCCCACCGCATTGTCGAGGTTGATCGTCTAGAGGTCGTTCTTTTCCTGCTCCGCAGCAGAGGTTCGGAGAGTCTCAGTTTAGGCCGTTCCAGTAGCCTGGTCCTTCATGGTTTGGACAGTCTTCTCAGCCTCATTTCTCAGGACCTCAGTTTGCCCAAGTGAATGCCATGACGAGGGAGCAAGCAGAAGGCACGCCAGGAGGAAGAGTGATCACAGGTACTTGTTTTGTCTTTGATTTTCCTGCGCGTGTGTTGTTTGATACAGGATAATCACATTCATTTATTGCTGATGCATTTGTGGTTGAGCATGGTTTGCAACTGTTTTATGTGATGTTGTGTCTGTTGGGACTCCTACCGGCGCGAGCCTGTACTCCCAAGAGATTTTGTTGAATGGCGTTCTTAGGTTTGGTGAGAACGTGTTGTTAGCCAACCTGATCAGGATAGTGATGGATTTTTATTGCATAGTGGGAATGGACATGTTGTCTAGTTATAGGGCCGCTGTGGATTGTTTCCATGGCGTTGTGCGTTTTAGGCCCCAGTCTGGCGAGAAGTGGAACTTCTATGGCCATGATTCCCGATCGAAGATTCCTTTAGTCTCTGAGATGGAGATGTTTAGCCTGTTGTCGTTGGAGAATGCTGGATTTATGATCTATGCTTTGGATGCGTCTTCTTCTTCACGCGTGGAGCTCAATGATGTTCCCGTTGTTCGTCATTTCCCTGATGTGTTTCCGAATCCATGGCGTTGTGCGTTTTAGGCCCCAGTCTGGCGAGAAGTGGAACTTCTATGGCCATGATTCCCGATCGAAGATTCCTTTAGTCTCTGAGATGGAGATGTTTAGCCTGTTGTCGTTGGAGAATGCTGGATTTATGATCTATGCTTTGGATGCGTCTTCTTCTTCACGCGTGGAGCTCAATGATGTTCCCGTTGTTCGTCATTTCCCTGATGTGTTTCCGAAGGAGATTCCTGGCTTTCCTCCGAGGAGGGAGATAGACTTTAACATTGAGTTGGTACCTGGTACAGCTCCTATCTCTCAAGCTCCGTATCGTTTAGCGCCTGATGAGTTGAGGGAGCTGAAGGTTCAGCTTAGCGACTTGTTGGAGAAGGGTTTCATTAGGCCGAGTATGTCTCCATGGGGAGCGGCTATGTTGTTTGTAAAGAAGAAGGATGGGTCGATGAGGATGTGCATCGACTTTAGACATTTGAATAAGGAGACCGTGAAGAATAAGTACCCTTTGCAGAGGATCGATGACTTTTTTGATCAGCTTCAGGGTTCGGCTGTATTCTCTAAGATCGATCTATGTTCGAGGTACCATCACTTGCGCATTCGAGAGCAAGATGTTGCGAAAACTGCTTTTCGTATGAGGTACGGGCATTATGAGTTTTTAGTTATGCCTTTTGGTTTGACAAATGCCCCTGCAGTTTTCATGGATCTGATGAATGGAGTCTTTAGAGAGTTCATCGATTAGTTTGTGATTGTGTTTATCGATGACATTTTGGTGTACTCTAAGATTCCGATGCAGCACAGGAAGCATTTGAAGTTGGTTCTTCAGACGCTACGAGACTCGCAACTGTATGCTAAGTTTTCCAAGTGCGAGTTTTGGTAAGACCGAGTTGTATTTCTGGGTCATGTCATCTCAGTGGAAGGTATTTCTGTGGATCCCAGTAAGGTAGATGCTGTTGTTAACTGAGAGCGCCCCAAGAATGTTGCTGAGATTCGTAGTTTCTTGGGTTTGGCTGGCTATTATAGGCGTTTTATAGAGGAATTCTCTAGTATAGCTAAGCCGGTGATACAGTTGACTCAGAAAGTCAAGAGGTTTGTTTGGACTGAGCAGTGTGAGAACAGTTTGTGTTGCTCAAAGAGAAGCTAACTTCTGCGCCTGTGTTAGCTTTGTCGTGTGGTTTCGATGGTTTTGTGGTTTGTGTAGATGCTTCCTTGAGTGGATTGGGTTGTGTGTTGATGCAGAATGGTCGATTCATTGCGTATGCCTCTCGTCAGTTGAAACCGCATGAGACCTAGTTCATGATTTGGAGTTGGCGGCAGTGGTTTTTTCCTTGAAAATTTGGCGCCACTATCTGTATGGCGAGCAGTTTATGGTGTATTCAGACCACAAGAGTCTTCAGTATCTCTTTTCTCAGTCAGATTTGAACATGAGACAGCGTATATGGATGGAGCTGCTAAAGGATTTTGATTGTGAGATCCAATATCAGCCTGGGAAGATGAATGTAGTTGTTGATGCATTGAGAAGAAAGGCTCAAGTGGCGATGCTGGCTTCGTTGCAGATTTCGAAGGTCCATGAGCATCTAAGCACTACTGGTTGGCGGTTTTACCCAGGTGAGGATTATTTTGTGGTGTCTTCTTTCCAAGTTGAGCCACAAATTGTTGTGAGCATTAGAGCAGCTCAAAGGACTGATCCATCCATCCATGAGTTGTAACTGAATTTTAGAGCTAGACAGTTAGAGGATTATACTGTCTCGTCTGATGGTTGTTTGAGGTTTCGTGGCAGGTTAGTTGTGCCAAATCTGATCGACTTGAAAGACGAGATCTTGAGAGAAGTTCACTGTAGTAGACTTAGTGTCCATCATGGTGCAAGGAAGATGTATCATGCCTTGAAGCAGCATTACTGGTGGGCAGGTTTGAAGAGTGATGTTGCTGATTTTGTAGCCCGTATCTGAATTTTCAGCAAGTCAAGGCTGAAAGAATGAGACCTGGTGGTTTGTTGCAGAGCTTAGAGGTGCCCTAATGGAATTGGTAGCACATAGCAATGGATTTTGTGACCCATTTTCCTCGTTCCAGCAGAGGTTGTGATGTTGTGTGGGTTATAATCGATAGGTTGTTGAAGTCTGCTCACTTCATTCCCTATAGCATGACGTATTCTTTGAATAAGATGGCGAAGCTGTACATAGATTTTGTGGTGCGTTTGCATGGTGTGCCTGTTTCTATTGTTTCAGATCGTGATCCGAGGTTTACTTCCAGGTTTTGGAAGAGTTTGCAAACAGCTTTGGGTACTAGATTGGCGATGAGTACAGCGTATCATCCCCAGACAGATGGCCAATCTGAGAGAATTATCCAGATTTTAGAGGATATGTTAAGAGCTGTTGTGATGGATTTTAGTGTTAGCTGGAAAGATTCGTTGTCTTTGGTTGAATTTTCTTACAATAACAGCTATAGGTCACGATTGGTATGGCACCATTTGAGGCATTGTATGGAAGAAAGTGTAGATCGCCTGTGTGTTGGGAAGAAGTGGGTGAGAAGCAGCTGTCTTCTCCAGAATTTGTGCAGCAGGTGAGAGATCAAGTAGATCTGATTCTCCAGCAGATGAAACTGCACAGGATCTCCAAGCCAGTTATGCGAACAAGAGGCATAGGCCTTTGGAATTTCATGTTGGTGATCTGGTTTTCCTGAAATTTTCTCCTTTTCGCAGTGTTATGAGATTTGGTCTCAAGGGAAAGTTGGCTCCTCGTTATGTTGGATCATATGATATTGTTGAGTGAATTGGTCCTTTGGCTTATCGGCTATTGTTTCCGCCAGATTTGTCCTCCTTGCATTATGTTTTTCATGTGTCTATGTTGAGGAAGTATGAGCCAGATCCTTCGCATGTGTTGAGAACTGACAAGGTGGAGATTGATCGGACTTTAAGTTATGTGGAATATCCCTTGCAATCTTGGATAGAAAAGAGAAACAGCTGAGGAACAAAACCATTCCTTTGGTGATGGTTCAGTGGAGCAAACATGGTAGAGAAGAAGCTACTTGTGAACTGGAAGATAAGATGCAGTGTGAGTGGCCGCATCTGTTTGAGTAAGCGTGGTATCAGATTCCAGTAGCTAGTTGTTTTCTTGTTGTTTCCTGGTAGATGTTTGCTTATGGTTTTTCCCAGTTATCTTGAACTCTTGTTCCGGAATTGTTGTTTGATTTTGAGGACGAAATCCTGTTTTAGTGGGGGAGAGATGTGAGACCCGAAAGTTGATTAGATTAATTGAGTTAATTAATCGTGTTTAGTACAGACCAGATTTGGCTGGAACAGATCTGGGATGAGCCATCTTTGAGTTGGTATGCTTGGCTTAGTTATCGGGTCCGTATAAGTCCTTGAAACAGATCTAGAGAGTTGGAGAATTTCCGCGGGAACTGATCAGATGTGAGTGTTGGTGATCGCGCTTAGTTGTGGTGATGGAATCTGGTATCGCAGGCGTCCAGAGGTGAGCTAGCGTGTTTTCTGTGACGAGTAGCTAAACGTACCTCGTTCGGATTAGTTGGAACGACAGCGTTTTGGCTTAGTGGACGAGACTCAGTTATGAGTAGCGTTGGTATTCAGATTTGGTGAGATCTGAGTTTTGCATGCGTTTAGCATTTTAGATTTGAGTAGCGGATGATGTGTCCAGATGCGAGAGTAGACTCTGTGCGACGTCGTTTGGGTAAGTTAGGATCTGTTTCGATATAGAGCCAGATCTGATGTGAGATTCAGATCCGAGTGGGAAATCATCTTTGAGACTTAAGTGTCGGTGGGTTCTGTTCTTCAGAATTGAGCATATTTGACCTTTAAATAGAGGACTTTCCCTTCGTTCTTTATTATTCAGCTTCGACACTTAGAATATTTCCTGATAGCGAATCCTATCGCGATAACCTAGCTACTGTTCACCGAACCTTATCTTCTCCGATTGTCGGTGGTAGGCAGCTTCGATTGAAGTAAGAGTGGTAGCGTTGGACTCCTCTTGCTAAGACGCTTTGTTTGGTACTGCTTTTGGAATCTTGCACCAAGCTTTGAGAGGTCGCGAGACATCTCCCTTCTGTAGTCTGTTAGCATAAGCGTCGAATTTGCTTCTGCCATTCAGGTAGCTTGTTGGGTAAGTGTTAAGATCCTACCTTGTGCTTTGTTTAGAGCCTTCTGTTGTGTTAGAAGGGTAGGACATATTTGGTTGAGCTCGTAGCTTCCAATTTGTAGTTCTGTGCTATACTCCCTGAGCTAGTATCTGTGTTTGGCTTAGCAGGTGTGAGATCTGTGTTGCTCGGGACTTCTTTGTGGTAATTGTAGCTCAGGAGACTTGAAGTACGGATGTGAGATTGTTTTACAGCTTTGGATTGAGCATGGGTGATTATGCGTGCTGCTGTGTATGCCTTGCATCGTTGTATATGTTCTGTGTTGGACATTTTATCTGTTGCATACACGCATTTGTCATATTGATCTCAGATCTGTTTAAGTCGTGCCTTGTATCTTGATCTGTGCGTACCAGGATGCTTGTTTAGAGGCCGAACGGGTAACTCCCGTCACCCTCATCTCGCTGCTGGGATCTATTAGCCACTTTGAGCGGAATGGGTAGCTCCCACACCTCATGAGTTGGGCAACAGCAGGTTGAGCTGTGTTTTTCATCTGGTGCCGTGTGTTGAGACGAGTGGGTAGCTCCCATATACTCACACACCCCGTGTCCACTGTTGTTCAGTTGATCAGATTCGTTTGTTGAGCAGTTGTTGAGATCCTTTGGCTCCCTGCTTTTGGTTGTAGCCTTCTGTTTGTACTCAGCTGTTCATGCATAGCATTTGCATATTATCTGTTGCTTTCCGTTAGCTGTTTTATGTTGCTCTCCGTACTGGGGTTTGACACCATGTCCCTCTGGGGCTGGGTTATTTGCCTGTGTGTATTGTTCAGGTTTCCCAGGTTACTCAGCTGGTCGTGGATTTGACCCAGCTGGAGGTGCCCCAGGATGTGGTTATAGTGTCCCAGTTAGCGTATAGCATATATGTATCAGTACTGTTAGCCGGGGAATGCCCTGTGCTTTATTGTATTCAGTTGTAGTGTTGTTGATTGGTGCTTGATGCATGTTGTACTGTTGTTTTGTGACTTTTAGTCTTGCGTAATTAATTTAACTGGAATATTTTGAGTATTGCAGTATTTTAACTTATTATTTATCAGTCAGGCCAAAAGCGAAAATTTTAGCCACTATTTTAAATGCTTCCGCTATTGTTTGTGTGGTTTGTGCACGAGGTCTGACAGTAGAAAACAGTGTTTAGTGCGAAATAGTTTTGAATATAGAAATAACATCGCTCTCATTAAAACAGATGTGACTATCGAAATAGTGGCACCAGCGCCAAAACAGATTTGGTTTCTGTAACTAGTGCTGCAGTATCACGAACGACATCCAAAGATACCAGCTCTCCCTATCTAACCGGTACAAAATCCCGATTTGACCAACATCACCGATGAACTTGGAGTCAATTCCAGACGCCGCCATACACTAGAACGAAGGAGTTCATAATCATGCATTCAACTCGAATCTGTAAGCTACGTGTTTTAAAAACAACAATAATCGCACTAAAACATGCTGGAGAGTTTTAAAACTGAAATCAGCTCTGTGAACCCAATCATTCATTTTCGTAAACCAAACAAGAGCATGAACATAAGCTAAAACTTGGGCGTAGAACAGGCAAGCAATCACATAACTGAGGAAATTAATATATACTTTCATGGTGTAGCAAAGGATCAGCTTTTACTTTCCTTTAACCGGAAAACACAAGGAACAACTAGTTTCCGCGGAAGATCTCCTCAAGCACAAGCGACGAGCTCCTTAGAAATTTTGAGAGAACTAAAGATTTTGCTTGGCAAGTCAAATTGAGCTTTCAACTCACGTAAACAATCATATAAGGGAGTATGATTGGTAGCAGGTAAAAATACTTGAGTAGGCATGGTTTTCATACCAACTCTTTGTCCCTTTTAGAAAGATTTGCTGAAAACTCCCTACTACTATTTAAATTTTGAAATTGCTACAAGCATTTTATAAACAATTCTCCCATTTCAAAACATTTTATTTTAAAAGGAGAAATCAGATCCGGACCAACTCGGATTGTGCTTGGGGCGAAATCTGTCCGAAAACCTTCTGGACCGTGTTTCAAATCTTGAAGAAAAGAAATCAGCTTTAAATAAATAAAACTAGCTCAAATCTGAATGTTCAAATATCAAATCAGCCCTTTAGAATAAAAGGGTCCAAAATTGTGGTCCTATGAATTTTAGGGCGTTACAGTTTTCTTGAGTAGTTTTTCAGTTCTTGTACAAAGCTCTTGTACTTAGCTGTTCCTATTGAAAATATAGCAAAGACTTGGATCAATTTATTTTGTCTCTTTTCAAGTCGTAAGCTGCTAAGTTTTGTCATCACCAAAAAGGGAAAAATTGTTAAAATAAAATTATAGGTTTTGGTGATAACACAAACAAGATAAAGAACTGAATATAAGGCTATCAGATTTAGACTATAAGTAATCGGGTTAAGGACTTAACCGATTTGGCGTATTTTTCAGATCAGATCAGAGCAACTCAGATCGGAGCATATCAGATCAGTTCAGAGGCTTATATAACAGATTAGATCAGAGCGTATCAGATCAGTTCAGAGGCTTATATAACATATTAGATCAGAGCGTAACAGATCGGATCAGAGTGTTTCATATCAGAATCCATTCAGTTCAGCTAAGAGGCTTATTCTACAGATCAGACCAGATCAGATGCTTCTAAGGAACAAAACAGGGTTAGTAATCTTTTTGTTTGGTCTTTTGCAGTTCAGCAGCAACTGCGAAAGCTGATGATATTCGTAGAGAGGAATTTCAAATCAGACAAAGGTATGGATAAAGAGAGAAAAAAGCGAAAATTCGTATAGGAGAAAGATATTGAAGATTTTATACACGTATCAGATTAGAGCTGATTTCAGCTCAGAGCCGAAGAAGATTTCAGCTCAGAGCCGAAGAAGATTTCAGCTCATAAACATATTTCAGATCACAGCTTCAGATCTCAACAGCTATTTGTTCCATAGGATTCAACGATCAAGATTAAAGAATATAAAGCCCTTATGTCAAATTGGATTAAATATATTCAAGATCAGAGCCATTTAGAGTATATCGTACAGAACGCAGAGTTGGTACAGTCGATTTTTACCATTTCTGGCTGAAGTCTAGTAAGCTCTGACAACAGCAGACAAACCTCATTAATGGCGCAATTAATGCTCAATACGATAAAGATTTTCAAACAACGTTTGTGTCTACTGGCTCATTTAATGATCGTTGAAGATGGATATCTATATATAGAGAAGTGGTTCAAGTAGAGAGTTCTTCGCCCTCTTCTTCTTCTTCCAACTCAATCCCAGCTCTCAATCTCGAAGAATAGTCCTTGAAGCTTTTCAGTTCTTAATCAGAAATTAACCTTCGAGATTTCCTTCTGGTTTACATTAGAATACTAATCTTATTGTATAACAAACCAGAAGTTTTACAAACTCTGTTTGCGTTGTATTCGTTGAAATATTCAGATTAGAGTCTGTAAAGAACTTGCTATGTCAAGCAGTTCTAAAATACTTTTATTTGTAATCAGCAGAGAATTCTGCATTGTATTTGGTTGCTAGGAGTTCAATTTAATCAAGGATTAAGTGAGTTGGTTCTAACGGACGCTGTAACCATCAAAGTCTTCTAGTGGAACCTTCCTGAAAAGGAAGAAGGGGAGACGTAGGATTTTAAGATCCGAATTTCCAGAAACAAACTCTTGACTCTCTCTATTTAATTACTTGCATCATTAGTTTATTACTGTTCACTGTTTAATCGGTTTATTTCCACACTATATTGTTAATTGAGAAAACAAATTAGAACTGAGATCCTCTAAGCTGGTCACAGGCTTGTAAAATCGTTTTTAAAAGGATTTGAAATAGAAAAATCAAAGGAGTTCATTCACCCCCACCCCCTTCTGAACTCCTGGGCTTATTTTGTTTCTACTTTCGATCCTATTGATCCTACCAATTGGTATCAGAGCCTTGTCATCTCAGTTATTGAGCAGTCTGATCTTTTGTGCCTATATTCATATATGTATACTTCTCACAATAAGATTCCTATGTTTTCTAAGGAGGAGTATGATGATTGGAAGATCAGGATGCAAGCCCATCTTGCAACTCAGGATGATGATATGTGGTTCGTCATAACAGATGGACCCATGAAGATCATGAAGGCCAACACGGCCATGGCTATTCTTGTTGGAGCTCCACAATGGATAGAGAAGACCAGATTTGAGTACACACGGAGGATAAGAAGAAAGCTAATCTGGACAATGTAGCAAAGGATATACTCTACAAGACATTGGAAAAAAATATGTTCAGAAAAATAAAGACATGCGCTACTGCAAAAGAGATGTGGGAAAAGTTGACTCAAATCTGCGAAGGCAACGATGAGACGAAAGAAAATAAGCTGACTGTTGCCCAGCAGAAGTATGAGTCAATCAAGATGAGAGAAGGAGAGACCATGACCGAATTCGACGAGAGATTCAGCTCTGTTGTGATCGAGCTGACAATCCTTGGAAAGGAGTACAACAACAGAGAACTGGCTCTTGAAATTATGAGAGCTCTGCAAGGGAATGGGACGTGAAGACGATGGCAATGTGAGAATAAAAAGATCTGAACAATCTTGAACTCCATGATGTTTTCTCCGATCTTAAAGCTTATGAGTTCGTGCTGGAAACCAGATCAGAGGCTGGGCCACAAACCTCACAACCTACAAAGGCTCTTGCTGCTACAATTTCAGAATAGAGCTCACCAAGAAAGTCAGCCGAGAAAATCAGCAACGACGTCATGTCCCTCTTGGTAAAGAAGTTTGGAAATTTATGAGAAGATCTCGAAACCCTTCTTTTAATTATAACAATGGACATAAATCTGAAAAGATTTTTACTGACCAAAATTGTTATAACTATGGCAGACCAAGGCATTTTGCAGCTGATTGCAACAGGCCTAAATAAGATGATAAGCGGTCCACAGAAGAAGAAGGAATAGATATGAGAAAAGGCCCCACAAAAAGAATAACCAAAAGGTACTGATTGCTGAGGAGAGCAACAGCAAATGGATGGACTCAGACTCTGAAACAACATCAAGCAGCTCATCAAGTGAGAGTGAGAAGGAAGAAGTCCACTGCTTGATGGTGAACCAAACTACTTACGATGAGGTATTTGATTTCTCAAATAGTGAATTTAAACGTGAGGACCTCATCACCGCACTAAATGAGATGGTCCATGAGTGCATAAAACTATCTCAAACATTCAAGGAAATTAAGGCTGAAAACGGATGTTTGAAAAACAGTTCAGCTGAACCAAGAACTTCTTAGCTTGGAGAAACTGATAGTTTACAAACGGAGTTGAGTAAGCTGAAAATTGAGAATGATTCCTTGAGAACAAAGTCCTGTGAACTCTCATCTGAAAATGAAATATTAAATCAAGTGATGAGTTCCTGGACTCAGTCTTTGATTTCCTTAAGTAAGCTGCATGAAACTCAGAAGCCATTAAATGACAAAACTGACTTAGGTTTCAGCTTTGTTGAAAGAAGCTCAGAGGAAACATGTATTCAGTCAGATCTGGCTGATGACAAATTCAATAAAATGAATTTTTTCAAAGCCAGTGTGATACATGATGTTTATGAGTCGGTCAAGTATGACGACCAGATCACTGGACAGCTGAACCAAAAGGGTAAAAATGGTATTGGTTGCATCAAGCCGGAAAACTGTAAGCCCAGCTGGCTAACGAACAGACTAGAAAGGAAAAGGCAAAAGTTGTACCTAAGTCGTCTGTTCCGAACCATCAAAAGCGTGGTTCAACGAAGGCTAAATTAAAATGGGTAAAGGTTCAGCCTAAGTGTGATCTGATTCAAAGTACAAAACCAAAGCTCAGCAGATCGCACAAAAATTCAGCACGAACCCTTGTGGACATTCATACTGGGAAAACTATTAAGATAATTCAAGTATGGGTCCCGAAAGGGGTAATTCTATCTCGACCCAAGTGAAATTGGGTACCAAAAGTTTATTTTTGTGATTGCAGGATAACAGGTACACAGCTTCGGAGGACTCAATCAAATGGTATCTGGATAGTGGTTGTGCGAGGCACATGACTGGCAATCCACAGTTGTTATCAGAACTGAAGCCATACAAAGGACCCAGAATTGTCTTTGGTGACAACTCACACGGTAACACTGTGGGTAAGGGTAAGCTTACCCATGGTAACCTTTCAGTTCATGATGTTCTTCTTGTTGAGAACCTGTGTTATAATCTGATTAGCATAAGTCAGCTGCGTGACAGTGGTTACACAGTTAACTTTCAAAAGCACACGTGCACAGTTCAGAATCCAGATGGTCTGATAGTATTAGTAGGAAACAGATCGAGGAATACCTAAACTGTAAACTGGTTAGAGCATCTGAGGTCTGAACAAGTTTGCCTAGCATCTGACTCTTCCAAGAGCTGGCTATGCTACCAGAGATTGAACCATCTAAATTTCAAAACACTTGCCAATCTGAGTGCTTGATTTGGTTTCTTGTTTGCACAAAATAAATTTTCAAAAGACAAGATTTTCTCAGCATGTCAGCTGGGAAAACATATTCGTTCTACTTTTAAAAATAAAAGCGGCAATAGTTCTGCCCGAAGCTTGGAGCTTTTACATATGGATCTTTTTGGTCTAATACCCGTAACCAACTTAGGGGTAACAAGATACACCCTTGTTTATGTTGATAATTTTTCAAAATTTACATGGGTGGTGTTTTTAAAATCAAAGGATCTGACCGCTGACCAGTTGATAAAGCTTTTAAAACGATTGAAAAATGACAAATCTTGCAGTATCAACCTGATAAGGAGTGATAGAGGTACTGAGTTTTTAAATCAAAAACTATCCTCTTATCTGGAAGATATTTGTCATGCTCGGTGCGCTAATTCATAGATTAATTACACAATTAATCTTAATCACATGAAAGCATAGAAATACGGGCTAAATATTTTCGTTTTGGGCCTGAACTAACATCAACTCTTAAAAATACAACATACTCAAAATATGGATTTAGACTCAAAATCCAACAACATCAACAACCAATACAGGTAAAATACAATTACAAATCCCCAAATACATAATCATACATGGCATCCCCTGATTCAATACATAGTATATATAACTGGGACTCAAAATGGGGATCTATCAGCTGAAGCTCCACTCGGTCCAGCCAGATTACCTGTAGATCCTGCAAAAGCCAACACGGACCAAAGCAGCCCAAAAACAGGGAAATAAACGAGGTCAAACCTCTGTACGAAGAGCATCTATAAAACCTGAAATTCATGTTCTGGATACCACAAAAGCTCATCAGGTATCAAAAACAATCCACGCCCAAAGGTCGGAAATGAATCAATAATGTAGTGGGCACTACGCACGTGGAATCATGGGTGCTACCCATGCCCTTCACATGCATTACCAGTAGCTTGCAAGTTTCAGCAGGTGACTCCAAGGGTAGTGCACGAGCAGGTTTTAAAATGATTGAAAATATTTTAAGGAGGACAAATGATTTCTTTTGGAAAACGTTTGGTGTTTTACAAATTAAAATAGGAGGAAGGGAATTTTACCAAATTTTCTAAGTGTGTCATGCTTGATTTCACAAGTAGCTTTCCACTAATCCCTTCCATATTTAAACATATTTTCAAAACAAGATCTTTATCATTTTCAAAGAAAATATTTAGTGTTCTTCAAATATTATCCAGAAAAGTTCGTGTATCGCTCTAGGAGAAGAGTTCTAAAGGAACCGGTTGTTGTTGCAATGCTTCATTTAAGGCAAGTAAAAGCTGATTCTTGACTCACCATTTAAAGCATATATTGATGTTTCCGAGTTTCCTTGCCTATATGCTATGTTATGTTTAAAGTTCATGTTTAAAATGATTTTATACATGTTCAGAGAAAGAAAGATGGGTTTGAAAATGATGTTTGATGTTTATGATGCTTCCAAAATTTTTTCCAGAAAGTTTACGATGTTTCAAAGTACTGAGGATTCGAGTTTATTCCCAGAATGTTTAGGAATGTTCTTCCTTTTAGTAGTCGTAATATCAGAAATGCACTGTTCACCAGCAGATGCATTCTATTTGAAAAATCCAGCAGTTACATTGCTTTCGTAAAAATTCAGCAGATGCACTGTTCACCAGCAGATGCATTTTTGTTGTAATAATTAGCAGTTGCTTTATTCGTTTCTAAGTACTGTTCATTACAGCTGGTTTCATTTCTTGCGACTAGTTTTATTGTCGCGACAAATTTATTTAAACGACATCGTTTTGCTTAAGTATGAAACATTCCAAAGTTTGCGTCTGGTTTCTACTGTTCATTGAGACTGGTTGTTATCATTTTTCCTGCGGCTGGTCGATATGCTAACGACGTCGTTTTGCTCGGTGCGCTAATTCATAGATTAATTACACAATTAATCTTAATCACATGAAAGCATAGAAATACGGGCTAAATATTTTCGTTTTGGGCCTGAACTAACATCAACTCTTAAAAATACAACATACTCAAAATATGGATTTAGACTCAAAATCCAACAACATCAACAACCAATACAGGTAAAATACAATTACAAATCCCCAAATACATAATCATACATGGCATCCCCTGATTCAATACATAGTATATATAACTGGGACTCAAAATGGGGATCTATCAGCTGAAGCTCCACTCGGTCCAGCCAGATTACCTGTAGATCCTGCAAAAGCCAACACGGACCAAAGCAGCCCAAAAACAGGGAAATAAACGAGGTCAAACCTCTGTACGAAGAGCATCTATAAAACCTGAAATTCATGTTCTGGATACCACAAAAGCTCATCAGGTATCAAAAACAATCCACGCCCAAAGGTCGGAAATGAATCAATAATGTAGTGGGCACTACGCACGTGGAATCATGGGTGCTACCCATGCCCTTCACATGCATTACCAGTAGCTTGCAATCTAATTGTAACGCCCCAAAATTCTTAGGACCACATTATGAATTGTTCATTTTATAATGGGTATTTTGAAATGTTTATGTATCGCTGATCTTTTAATTTCAGAAGATAAGTGCGACATGGCTGGTTTCAGCAGGTGAATCCAAGGGTAGTGCACGAGCAGGTTTTAAAATGATTGAAAATATTTTAAGGAGGACAAATGATTTCTTTTGGAAAACGTTTGGTGTTTTACAAATTAAAATAGGAGGAAGGGAATTTTACCAAATTTTCTAAGTGTGTCATGCTTGATTTCACAAGTAGCTTTCCACTAATCCCTTCCATATTTAAACATATTTTCAAAACAAGATCTTTATCAAACGTTTGGTGTTTTACAAATTAAAATAGGAGGAAGGGAATTTTACCAAATTTTCTAAGTGTGTCATGCTTGATTTCACAAGTAGCTTTCCACTAATCCCTTCCATATTTAAACATATTTTCAAAACAAGATCTTTATCTCAGCAGATGCACTGCAGCAGAGCAGATGCATTTTTGTTGTAATAATTCAACAGTTGCTTTATTCGTTTCTAAGTACTGTTCATTACAGCTGATTTCTTGCGTGCTAATGGTACTATTCATTGCGTCTGGATTTCTATTCCTTACAGCTGGTTTCATTTCTTGCGACTGGTTTTATTGTCGCGGAAAATTTCTTTGAACGACATCGTTTTGCTTAGTATTAAACCTTCCAAAGTTTGCGTTTGATTTCTATTGTTTATTGCAGCTGGTTGTTAACATTTTTCTTACGGCTGGTCAATATGCTAACGACGTCGTTTCATTTAAAACAAACTTTGCATCTGGTTTCTTTTAGTAAAATACTTGCGTCTGGGTTTACGTATGTTAGCGCTTTTCTTGCACTAACGACGCCGTTTTATTTAAAATAAGACCTTGCGACTGGTTCTTGTCTTGCAACTGGTTCCTATTCGTTGCAACTGGTACTGTTCACTACGTCTGATTTTATCCTGCGACTGGTTTCTCTT
>KV001978.1:97019-109750 GCA_001598015.1 Dorcoceras hygrometricum | reverse complement strand
AAATTCAGCAGATGCACTGTTCACCAGCAGATGCATTTTTGTTGTAATAATTAGCAGTTGCTTTATTCGTTTCTAAGTACTGTTCATTACAGCTGGTTTCATTTCTTGCGACTAGTTTTATTGTCGCGACAAATTTATTTAAACGACATCGTTTTGCTTAAGTATGAAACATTCCAAAGTTTGCGTCTGGTTTCTACTGTTCATTGCGACTGGTTGTTATCATTTTTCCTGCGGCTGGTCGATATGCTAACGACGTCGTTTCATTTAAAAACGTACCTTGCAGCTGGTTTCTTTTAATAAAATCCTTGCGTCTGGTTTTACGTATGTTAGTGCTTTTTCTTGTAATTGGTCGACGCACTAACGACACCGTTTTGTTTAATATGAGACCTTGCGACTGGTTCTTGTCTTGCGACTGGTTTCTATTCTTTGCGACTGGTTTCTCTTCCGACTGGTCTTATATCAATGTAACGTTTCCAAAGTCGAACTCAATACTCAGTAAAGTTTTGAAAATGGAAGCAAGAGTTTTAAATGATAAACCCGAGGATTTTAAGAAAGAAAGTTTTACGAAAGGATGTTAATGGAACAAAGTTTATTTTAAGATTATGGCATAGATAGTTGACGGTCACCAAGGAGAAGGGTGAGCAGTTGTCTAGATGTCGACTGCCCTTTTTATATGAGCTATATGCTAAAACTGATATCGGAAGTCATTTTGATCAAAGTGCAAACACGGACCATGAGGAGCTTATATGCCATAAATCTAAAGAAAATGTTGATGTTGAGATCTGGGTTATATTTCCCTGTCTCCAAGTTTATGAATGTTTAAGAAATTTTTACGTATTGATGTTCCTTTAACTTAGGTGATGATCAGATGTCCACCTGGTATCTAAACTTGTTATTATTCAGGTTTTTACTTGCTGAGCCCCTAGGCTCATTAACTTTTAAAATGGTTCAGGTGCGACAGCTGAGGAGCGAACATGTGGTGAAATGTGAATCAGCTTCTGGGTGATGTGTGTTTGTCAATGGCCAACGTATTCCGTGTCGTAGCAGTCGTTGTTTTGTATCTTAGGAGTACTGTATTGAAATCAATTACAACAGCTGTATATTCATGTATAAACTTGGATGTTTTAATCGCAATTGCAAAGTTATATATTAGACTCTGTTTTCCGCAAACAAGTTTCAGTAGTCGGTGCACAATTAGATGTTTGTTAGTTTTGTCTTCGAGTTTCTATTTCTTTTGAAGTTATAAGAAATACAGCTTATAACAAATTATCCTTTAGACCTTCTATTGTTTCAAAAAATTTTAATTACCCCAAATCCGTGACACCGTTGGGTTCGGGCGTCACAACATGGTATCAGAGCGACGTTCCTGAGATAAACACACGCACCATCAGCTGGATCAAAGTTCATCGACTGTTCCTCTAAGTTGTGAGTTTATTTTCAGAGCATTGTCTTTTATTTTAGCATGTTCTGATAAATGTATGTGGTGGATTACGGGCTATAGAATATAAGATGTCAGGAAGAGGACGAGGCAGAAGAAGTATTCCTTTAGAAGGAACCACTACTGATAGTGCTAATATTACTCAATTGTTACGACTGCTGGTAGAGCAAAATAACAGAGGCAATGGACAATCTTCCAGCAGCAGGGGACCAAGTAATGATGATCCTCAGGAAAAGTTCAGACGACAGAAGCCTAAGGAATTTAGTGGTACTACTGATCCACTTATTGCTGAAAGCTGGATCAAATCCATGGAAGTTATTTTTGAGTACCTCCAGACGTCTGATTTAGATAGGCCCAGGTGCGCTATCTATATGTTAAGGGAAGATGCGATGATTTGGTGGGAAGGAGCCAAAGTATCTGTGGATCTGCTGAACCTAACTTGGGTAGATTTCAAGCAAGTATTATTTGAACAATACTTCCCAGCTGGTAAAAGTTCTGAACTGAAGAGATATTTCTTGACCCTTAAACAAGGAAGTTTAACTGTGCAAGAATATGCACGTGTATTTGAAAGAGGGTGCTACTTTGTGCCATTGATTGGGAGAGATCCAGAAGAGAAATTGAATCGTTTCATTGAAGGATTGAAGCCTGTGTTCAAAATTAATGTTAGGCTATCCGTACCAAGGACTTACAGAGAGGCAGTGGATAGAGCCTTGCAAATTGAAAGGGATTGGAAGGATCTTGATGAGGAAAAGCAACAGAAGAGACAAGCCTTTCAGCAGAAGGATCAGAGGCCATTCAAGAAACAGAACAAGAGCCAGCAAAAACCTCTGCTAGTTCAACCTATTAGTTCTGTTCCTGCTGGTAATAATAGGCCAGTGTGTCCTAAGTGCCAGA
Organism: Dorcoceras hygrometricum; assembly: GCA_001598015.1. Taxonomy (NCBI): domain Eukaryota; kingdom Viridiplantae; phylum Streptophyta; class Magnoliopsida; order Lamiales; family Gesneriaceae; genus Dorcoceras; species Dorcoceras hygrometricum. Next base: position 107,418 of record KV001978.1, on the reverse strand, counting down.
AATTTCATCCTGGACAATGCAGACTTGGACAAAATGTCTGCTATAAATGTGGGATGCCAGGACATATTATGAAGAATTGTCCAAAATCCAAGCAGCTGCTAACCAGTAGAGCCTACGTAATGACCACTGATCAAGCCAATCCAGACTCGACAGTAGTCACAGGTGAAATTTCGATAGCTGGATTTTCTTCTTTGGCTTTAATAGATTCAGGAGCTACACATTCATTCATTACGGCTGAATTTGTTAAGAAACTGCCCATCCAGCCGGAGCAAGTATTGGTAGGTTATTGTGTATCAGTACCTTCAGGAGAACAGCTGGTGTCTCATGAGCTAATTAGAAGTTTAGAGCTTAAACTTCAAGGACACAAGATTACGGCAGATTTGATTATATTGCCGATGCCAGAGTTTGATATGATTTTGGGAATAGATTGGCTAACTAAGTATGGGGTATTAATTGATTTCAAACTATGAACGGTAGTTGTTAACCCACCAGTAGGAAAGTCATTCCAGTTTTTAGCCAAGCATGTTGATAGAGTTCCCCGAGTTGTGTCATCCTTATCAACGGTTGGTAGATCTCAGCTATTAGACGTATAGATAGTAAAAGAATTCCCTGAGGATTTTCCAGAAGACATCCAGGGACTACCGCCAGACAGAGAGCTGGAATTTTCAATTGATTTGGTTCCAGGAGCTGCTCCAGTATCTAGACCACCATATCGATTAGCTCCATCAGAAATGAAAGAACTAAAAGAACAGATACAGGATTTGTTGGAGAAGGGGTTTATTAGACCAAGTACTTCCCATTGGGGAGCACCTGTTTTATTTGTTAAGAAAAAGGATGGAAGTATGAGGCTATGTATAGATTACCGGGAGTTGAACAAATTGACAACTAAAAATAAGTATCCCTTGCGTAGGTTAGAAGATCTGTTCGACCAGTTGAAAGGGTCAATAGTGTTTTCTAAGATCGACTTGAGGTCTGGATACCATCAACTGAAAATTAAGGCATCTGATGTTTACAAAACAGCCTTTAGAACTAGATATGGCCACTATGAATTCCTAGTTATGTCCTTTGGACTTACGAATGCTCCATCGGCTTTTATGGATTTAATGAATAGAGTCTTTCAACCATTTTTGGACCAGTTTGTAGTAGTTTTTATGGATGATATCTTAGTGTATTCTAAGACCAGATGGGAGCATGCTCAACATTTAAGAATTGTTCTTCAGATTTTGAAAGATAAGCAGTTAATTGCTAAATTTAGTAAATGTGAGTTCTGGATGGAGAAGGTATCATTCTTAGGCCATATTATTTCTAAGGATGGAATAGAAGTAGACCCAGCTAAAGTAGAAGCTTTTAGAGACTAGCCAGTACCAAAGAATGTTGCAGAGATAAGGAGTTTCTTGGGTTTAGCTGGATACTATAGGCGATTTATCCAAGGATTCTCTAAGATAGTTGTTCCCTTAACTACGTTAACAAGGAAACAGGTGAAGTATAACTGGACAGTTGAATGTCAAAACAGTTTTGACAAGTTGAAGCAAGCATTGATAGAAGCACCAGTGTTAACTATGCCGACTGATGAAGGAAAATTTGTGATTTACACTGATGCCTCTAAGATGGGACTAGGAGCTGTTTTGATGCAAGATCATAAAGTTATTTCATACGCATCTAGGCAGCTGAAAGACCATGAGAAGAATTACCTAACGCACGATTTAGAACTAGCAGCAGTTGAATGTCAAAACAGTTTTGACAAGTTGAAGCAAGCATTGATAGAAGCACCAGTGTTAACTATGCCGACTGATGAAGGAAAATTTGTGATTTACACTGATGCCTCTAAGATGGGACTAGGAGCTGTTTTGATGCAAGATCATAAAGTTATTTCATACGCATCTAGGCAGCTGAAAGACCATGAGAAGAATTACCTAACGCACGATTTAGAACTAGCAGCTGTTGTCTTTGCCCTTAAGATATGGAGACATTATCTCTATGGGGAGAAGTGTGAGATATTCACAAATCACAAAAGTTTGAAATATTTCTTTACCCATAAAGAATTGAATATGAGGCAGAGGCGATGGTTGGAGCTGGTTAAGGATTATGATTGTACTATCAGTTATCACCCAGGAAAAGCAAACGTGGTAGCTGACGCATTGAGTAGAAAATCGGTGGGATTGTCGCAGCTGGTTGTTCAAAAGCCATTGGCGACTGAAATTGAAAGGTTTGGACTTGAAATAGTGTCCAGCAGCAGTAATGATATGATCTTAGCAAACCTCACAGTAAGATCAAATTTGTTGGATCAAATGCGAGAAGGTCGGCTGCAAGATGAACAATTGCATAAATGAGTTAAACAAGATAAAGAAAGAGGCAGCAGACTCATTTTTCAGACAATGGGATTGTTAGATATCTGGGGAGAATCTGGGTACCCCAAGTAAAAGATATAAGAGCTGAACTTTTGAAGGAAGTGCATACAGCTCCATATTCAGTACATCCAGGAAGTACAAAAATGTACAAGTACCTTTAGCAGTTGTACTGGTGGCAAGGAATGAAGAGAGATGTTGCCAAGTTTGTAGCTGAATGTTTGACATATCAACTGGTGAAAGCCGAACACCAGCGACCAGCTGGATTATTGAAACCATTGCCCATTCCAGAATGGAAGTGGGAGAGTATAGCGATGGATTTTGTAATTGGATTACGAAGAACAGTTCAAGGATATAACTCCATCTGGGTTATAATTGATAGACTCAGTAAGTCTGCTCACTTCTTACTAGTTAAAACAACCTACGAGGTGAGTAGATATGCAGATCTGTATGTTAAGGAAGTAGTGAGGCTACATGGTGTTCCAGTTTCTATTGTATCAGATAGAGATCCTAAGTTTATATCTGCATTTTGGAAAAGTCTACATAAAGCTATGGGTACAAAGCTAACATTTAGTACCGCGTTTCACCCCCGGACTGATGGAAAATCAGAAAGGGTGATCCAGATTTTAGAAGATTTTCTCAGGGCATGTATTGTGGATTTTTCAGAAGGTTGGGATGTGAAATTACCACTGGTAGAGTTTGCCTATAATAACAGTTTCCAAGCTTTGATTCAAATGGCTCCATATGAAGCTCTGTATGGCCGAAAGTGTAGAACACCACTTCATTGGGATGAAGTTAATGAAAGAGCTGGTTTAGGACCAGATATTGTAGAACAAACAGCAGCAGCTGTAAGGAAAATAAAGGAAAGAATGAAAGCTGCTCAAAGTCGACAGAAAAGTTATGCAGATAATTGAAGAAGGGAACTGAATTTTGAAACAGGTGATCATGTGTTTTTTAGGATAGCTCCACTGAAAGGAGTTATGCGTTTTGGAAAGAAAAGGAAACTGAGTCCAAGATATATTGGACCATATGAGATTTTTGGAGAAGATAGGAACATTATCCTATCGTCTAGCACTGCCTCCGCAGCTGGCAGCTGTGCATAATGTTTTTCATGTATCAGCTTTGATGAAATACGTTCCTAACCCCTCGCATGTGTTAAGTCATGAACCAATCCAGTTATCACCAGATTTAAGCTATGAAGAACGACCAGAAAGAATTCTCCTCCGAGAAATTAGAAGATTAAGAAACCGTAGCATTCCTATGGTTAAGGTACAATGGACTAATCAATCGGAGCAAGAAGCAACGTGGGAAACAGAAGCTGATATGCTAAGTCTTTACCCTTACCTATTTGGTACGTAAATTTCGAGGACGAAATTTCAATAAGGAGGTTAGAGTTGTAACGTCACAAAATTCTTAGGACCACATTATGCATTGTTCATTTTATAATGGGTATTTTGAAATGTTTATGTATCGCTGATCTTTTAATTTCAGAAGATAAGTGCGACATGGCTGGTTTCAGCAGGTGACTCCAAGGGTAGTGCACGAGCAGATTTTAAAATGATTGAAAATATTTTAAGGAGGACAAATGATTTCTTTTGGAAAAGGTTTGGTGTTTTACAAATTAAAATAGGAGGAAGGGAATTTTACCAAATTTTCTAAGTGTGTCATGCTTGATTTCACAAGTAGCTTGCCACTAATCCCTTCCATATTTAAACATATTTTCAAAACAAGATCTTTATCATTTGCAAAGAAAATCTTTAGTGTTCTTCAAATATTCTCCAGAAAAGTTCGTGTATCGCTCTAGGAGAAGAGTTCTGCAGGAATAGGTTGTTGTTACAAAGCTTCATTTAAGGCAAGTAAAAGCTGATTCTTGAATCACCATTTAAAGCATATATTGATGTTTCCGAGTTTCCTTGCCTATATGCTATGTTATGTTTAAAGTTCATGTTTAAAATGATTTTATACATGTTCAGGGAAAGAAAGATGGGTTCGAAAATGATGTTTGATGTTTATGATGCTTCCAAAATTTTTTCCAGAAAGTTTACGATGTTTCAAAGTACTGAGGATTCGAGTTTATTCCCAGAATGTTTATGAATGTTCTTTAATTTAGTAGTTGTAATATCAGAATTTGATAACTATGAAATCGGTATATGCTAGTTGAATCAGTATGAAGTCTGGTTTGATAGGCAACGGCTGATAGTATAGTTGTTATTTTGATATTACAAATACCAAGTTAAAAATTCAGCACATGCACTGTTCACCAGCAGATGCATTCTATTTGTAAAATCCAGCAGTTACATTGCTTTCGTAAAAATTCAGCAGATGCACTGTTCACCAGCAGATGCATTCTATTTGTAAAATCCAGCAGTTACATTGCTTTCGTAAAAATTCAGCAGATGCACTGTTCACCAGCAGATGCATTCTATTTGTAAAATCCAGCAGTTACATTGCTTTCGTAAAAATTCAGCAGATGCACTGTTCACCAGCAGATGCATTTTTGTTGTAATAATTAGCAGTTGCTTTATTCGTTTCTAAGTACTGTTCATTACAGCTGGTTTCATTTCTTGCGACTAGTTTTATTGTCGCGACAAATTTATTTAAACGACATCGTTTTGCTTAAGTATGAAACATTCCAAAGTTTGCGTCTGGTTTCTACTGTTCATTGCGACTGGTTGTTATCATTTTTCCTGCGGCTGGTCGATATGCTAACGACGTCGTTTCATTTAAAAACGTACCTTGCAGCTGGTTTCTTTTAATAAAATCCTTGCGTCTGGTTTTACGTATGTTAGTGCTTTTTCTTGTAATTGGTCGACGCACTAACGACACCGTTTTGTTTAATATGAGACCTTGCGACTGGTTCTTGTCTTGCGACTGGTTTCTATTCTTTGCGACTGGTTTCTCTTCCGACTGGTCTTATATCAATGTAACGTTTCCAATGTCGAACTCAATACTCAGTAAAGTTTTGAAAATGGAAGCAAGAGTTTTAAATGATGAACCCGAGGATTTTAAGAAAGAAACTTTTACGAAAGGATGTTAATGGAACAAAGTTTATTTTAAGATTATGGCATAGATAGTTGACGGTCACCAAGGATAAGGGTGAGCAGTTGTCTAGATGTCGACTGCCCTTTTTATATGAGCTATATGCTAAAACTGATATCGGAAGTCATTTTGATCAAAGTGCAACACGGACCATGAGGAGCTTACATGCCATAAATCTAAAGAAAATGTTGATGTTGAGATCTGGGTTATATTTCCCTGTCTCCAAGTTTATGAATGTTTAAGAAATGTTTACGTATTGATGTTCCTTTAACTTAGGTGATGATCAGATGTCCACCTGGTATCTAAAATTGTTATTATTCAGGTTTTTACTTGCTGAGGCCCTAGGCTCATTAGCTTTTAAAATGGTGCAGGTGCGACAGCTGAGGAGCGAACAGGTGGTGAAATGTGAATCAGCTGCTGGGTGATGTGTGTTTGTCAATGGCCAACGTATTCCGTGTCGTAGTAGTCGTTTTTTTGTATCTTAGGAGTACTGTATTGAAATCAATTACAACAGCTGTTTATTCATGTAGAAATTTGGATGTTGTAATCGCAATTGCAAAGTTATATATTAGACTCTGTTTTCCGCAAACAAGTTTCTGTAGTCGATGCGCAATTAGATGTTTGTTAGTTTTGTCTTCGAGTTTCTATTTATTTTGAAGTTATAAGAAATAAAGCTTATAACAAATTATCCTTTAGCCCTTCTATTGTTTCGAAAATTTTTAATTACCACAAATCCGTGACCCCGTTGGGTTTGGGCGTCACACTAATATTTCAATCTCAACCCACCGGTGTCATTCATGCTAGCTGAGGGGTGGGAGCTACCCAAGCAAACCTCAGGGCAATCGACAAACCTCACGGCAGGGAGTCAAGGATACCGTAGCCACCCGACACCTCAATCATTTCATTTTCTCAAAAACATTAGAATCAGCATACTGGTACTATCAATCGATCGGGTCTCAATTAAATCAGGCTCAATATGATATGCGTGTATGCAAGACAGATTTCAGCTCACCATAAACGCTAAATAAAACATAGACAATTAGAACAGATAACCACAATTATCTTCACAGGTAGACAACTTCAGGTAGCACACATACACGGAAGATCACGCCAGACAGAAGCTCACATCACACAGGAAATATTAACATGATTATATCAAAGCCGCTAGTATAAGCTCAATCGTACCTGAAACTCGTACAAATACTACCTCAACAGATCTCACAGGGGCACACGCTCAGCAGCTCATGCACGAGAACACAGCTCCAACAGCTCTCTGCGAACACCTAACAGAAGCTGCTCGAACAATCACGTTGCTACCACCTGCTCAGCCACACCTAAATAGCTCAGGGATTACTATACTGGAATAGATTTGGGTGCTACCAACAACTCAACGCAAACCGATACCTCAAACAAGATAACCAGCGCTAATCGAAGCTCAGAACAGGAAGAAATCACTTACCCAAAGCTGCTTAAGAACTAAAGAACCACTGGCCAGAAATCGCGAAGATATTCGAACCCTGCAACTACTTCGCGCTCCATCAACCCGTCGATTCAAGTCTCCAAAATGGCATTAATCGAAAGGTCTTAAGGAGACGAGCTCAGTGCCACCAGTCTGGCTCCAAACGGCGACGTAAATCAATGGCAATCGGCGGATTCTTGTTCGGATGAACAGTAAGGGTTTGGAATCAGATATAAGTCGAAAGCTCTCTAGGAAAGAAGAAGATAAGAAATGTCGGGTCTTGAATTCGCTAAGTGTTGGTCAACACATATATATATATTCCCCAATAAACGCTACTGTGCCACCGACCAACTCAGATCTGAGCATTTAACCAGCTTTGACTCTTCTACGCTGGCCAAATATGATTTCTCTTGCTAACCAAATCTGACTACCACCAAACGATGTCGCACCGGGGTCCAGTTATCATCACATCTGATGCTCGCTAAACGGCGTCGCATCAATCATACTCAACCAACGCCAAATCTGGTATACGCCAAGCGACATTGTATTGCTTATACTCAACCCGCGTCTACCCGGGTTATCCAAAACGACATCGTTTCATCTCCCGCTCAAGACAACTCGCTCAAACGCACAAGGGTCAGGTCTGGACACCCAGATCTCACTCAAATCTGAAAACAACGAACCGGTCTACTCAAACCGTGAACCAACCCGATCCTCACAGCGCCTCTAATTCTCTTGCACGGGGTAATCTCCAAATTTGAACTCCAGCGATTAACGATACACCAAATCTGCCAGCGCTAACGCTCTCCCATACTCAACGATACACACCCGATACACTACTAAGTCAAATCTGAAGCTTCTTAACAGATTGCTCAGCACGAGATACCTCTCGGGACTAAATCACCATTCCAATTTGACTAATTCGTTAGTTACTATATAACCAATTTCAACTTAATTTCCCAAATCTGCTCAAAACACGCAACTAATCAAACCTGTTAATTACAGTCCTCACATCCTCCCCACCTTAAGAGATTTCGTCCTCGAAATCAGGTGACAGGTACTGTTAGGATCAAGCTCTTACCACTAGGCCAAAAGCTATAGCTGTTAGCCAAGGTGCAACTTTATTTCCTTATAATGTGGCAGCGCAGAGTGCACCTATTATGTGCGTTAGGGTTGGGATGTTAGGCCCATGAGTAATGGGATGTGCGTGTCTTACTTCTGGTGCTGTCTCAATTCCCTTAGAGATCAGTCTTACCCTTCCCCTACCGTCGGTCTATCCCCAGGAGAGATATTATTACCCGTTAAGATCTGGCATCAAACTTTTACAGCCCACATGGCCAACCAGATCAAGCGGCGCAACGTCAGCAGCTTGACGTACGAGAACTTCCTAGGAGGTCACCCATCCCAGTACTGTTCTCACCCTTGCACGCTTAACTCAACAATCCCCTCCAAGAAGTATAGAAAATGCTTCTTGGGAGACTCAAACCCCTGACCTCGCTCTGATACCAATTGTTAGGATCAAGCACTTACCACTAGGCCAAAAGCTATAGCTGTTAGCCAAGGTGTAACTTTATTTCCTTATAATGTGGCAGCGTGGAGTGCACCTATTATGTGCGTTAGGGTTGGGCTGTTCGGCCCATGAGTCAGGGGAGGTGCGTGTCTTACTGCTGGTGCTGTCTCAATTCTGTTATAGATCAGTCTTAACCTTCCCCTACCGTCGGTCCTATCCCCAGGAGAGATAGTATTACACGTTAAGATCTGGCATCACACTTTTACAGCCCACATGGACAACCAGATCAAGCGGCGTAATGTCAACAGCTTGACGTACGAGAACTTCTCAGGAGGTCACTCATCCCAGTACTGTTCTCACCCTTGCATGCTTAACTCAACAGGTATAGATCTCAACTAACGACAATCAGAAGATCACCACGACTGAAATATAACAATTTAGCAATTCCTACTATACAAACAGTCACTACTAAAAATACCAAAGCAACTCTGCACGTGATTAACAAACTAGATGATTACCTGGGTCACTACTGCATATGCTCAAACAGATGAGGTCACTCTTGTCTCATCTTTTCTTCAACTTCCCAGGTAGCTTCCTCAAGTCCATGCTTGCTCCATTGGACCATCACCAACGGAATAGTCTTATTTCGCAGCTGTTTCTCCTTCCTATCCAGAATCTGCACTGGATATTCAACATAACTCAGGGTCTGATCCAGCTCTACTTCATCAGTCCTTAGCACATGGGACGGATCTGACTCATATTTCTTCAACATTGACACATGAAACACATCATGTATCGCTGCTAACTCAGCAGGCAATTGCAATCTGTACGCCAAGGATCCAATCTCTGAACAATCTTAAAGGGACCAACGAATCTAGGAGCCAATTTACCCTTAAACCTGAATCTCATCACGCTCTTGAATGGAGAAATCTTCCTAAATACTCAATCGCCAACCTGAAATTCCAAAGACCTATGCCTCTTGTTAGCATAGCTAGATTGAAAATCTTGTGCAGCTTTCATTCTACTCCGAATCAGCTAAAATCTGATCTTTCATATGCTGCACAAACTCAGGTGTAGATAGCTGTCTCTCACCAACTTCTTCCCAACAAATTGGTGATCTACACTTCCGACCGTACAAAGCTTCAAATGGTGCCATCCCAATAGTCACTTGGTAGCTATTGTTATACGAAAACTTTACCAGGGATAAAAAATCATGCTAGCCACCACTGAAATCAATCACTATAGCTCGCAGCATATCCTCCCAAGTCTATATGGTCCTCTCAGATTGACCATCTTTCTGAGGATGATAGGTCGTACTCATAGCCAATCTCGAACCCATCGCTACTTGCAAGCTCTTCCAAAATCGGAAGTAAATCGTGGATCTCTATCAGACACTATCGAAACAGGCACTCCATGAAATCTAACCACATAATCAACGTATAGTCTCGCCATCTTCTTCATGGAACACCTCACATCATAGGGAATGAAATGGTCTGACTTTGAAAGTCTGTCAATCACAACCCAAATCGCATCACATCCTCTAATCAAATGAGGTAAGTGAGTCACAAAATCCATGGCCACGTGCTCCCAATTCCATTGAGGCATTTCTAAACTCTGCATTCTCTTGGCTTTGACCTATTGACAGTTCTGTTAGAGTAGATGCCCAACTAGCCAACTTGTGGCGTGTGGGTTTTATAGACTCTTGTACAAACAATCTTTATATATGATATTCGCATTCTTTTATATGGAATGCTTTACTTTCATTATGTGTGTAATGATTTACAATTGCGTTGAGTAAGACCTAGAATGCACTTAAGCGTATGTTAGATGTGAGAGTGGGTATGACGGCTATCATGAAACACATCTAATAGTCGCTGTGTATTCTGAACATGTTCCTAGTCGATTGGGCCGTCAAAATGAGGATAAGGCCGCCCGAGTTCGAGACTAGTATCTGCGATGCGAAGTACCATGTTTCATTGGTAGGGACATTGTGATGATCTGAGCATGCAGATAGATAGTGACATGGTGATCTATCGAACTACCCTC
>KV001978.1:46838-58349 GCA_001598015.1 Dorcoceras hygrometricum | reverse complement strand
TTGGATTATATCAAATTTGATTTGATTATTTTATTTATGTCAATTAATTGAATTGATTGATATCATTTGGGATGATCGAGAGCAATACCCAATGTGTTAGGTGTATGCTAGGTTGTACAAATTTTTGGTAGTAATATTGTTGACATCGTTTTCAAATTGGAATGGTTTATGGCCCGTTCCCACCCCTTTAAAATTGTATCCCTATTTGTCATGGTTATTTAAATTTAAATATTAGACTTAGTGGGAGGATGAATTTGAAGATGGTGGAGATGATGATCAAAGATACTGAAGACCGAAGATTTGTAAAACTCGAAGCTTATGTAATAGGATTGCATTTGCATACTGCATGTCATCTAGGATTGGACCTAGATCCGTGCTTGGCAACCACGGATCGCATAGCTCTCTCTTATCGATCATCCCAATTATATATGCGTGATATATATCTGTTGAATCCGCGATTTTGAATTTGATTTAAAATTATTGAGACCAAATTCAAAATTAAAATTTATATCAAGATTAAAAGTTTATTCGATAAACTAAGGGAATTTAAATATTATTTAAAATTTCCTACCTTCCATCAACAATGAGTGTACGTCGATGCTACCCGTATACATGGCCCGTCTCATGTTATTGAGGGGTTATGTATGTCGGCAAGCTGTACACGTCATTGACACTCGCTGTGAGTTGGTTGGAACTCCCTTTAACGTTGGCTCATATTATTGCGGACGTTAAGGGGACCGTCCATCACAACTCAACATTGATGGGTCATCTTGACACGTGATAGTAATCGACGTCATATTATTGGGCCCTTACTGGACGTGAGGTTAATACATGGAGGTTGCACCTGTTGCAATTGGGCTCTACCTTTTGAGGATCATGGTTGTCTGATATTATTCGGGACCATGATTTCTTGATTTGACTCTGTGTACCCATTAAGGAAACTTTATTTCTCGATTTCATTAGAGGGTGGTGAAATCGTTAAAATAGTGGGAGGGTAATTCATAAAACTAAATGACCTTGTTTTATGTCTTAACATATTTCATAAATAGTCTGTGATGCATGTCTGCTTTTCTTTTCAGTATAAACTGCTATTACAATGTTTTCAATAATCCACTTGCGGCTATACTGGATAGCAACAAGTTCGCTGGTTTGAACTACCAAGATTGGCTTCGAAGCCTCAAGATTGTCTTGGCTTCGGAGAAACTTCTCTACACGCTAGAGAAGACCCCTCCGAAGGAAGCCCCTGCCGATGCCAGTCTTGAGGAGCTGGCAAATCTGGACAAATGGTGGGACGACGAGCTTAAGGAACGGTGCTATGTGATAGCATCAATGTCTAACGAAATGCAGCGGCGTTTTGAGAAGACGGAGTATGCTGCTGGCATACACCTTCATCTCAAGGAGCTGTATGGGAAGAACTCTCGGACTGAGAGGTTCACTACTGTCAAGGAGCTCATGACAAGCCGCATGCGCGATGGGATTTCGGTCCGCGAGCATGGGGTTCGTATGATTGGGCTCATTGAGAAGCTAGTGGGCCTTTATATCATACTTCCACATGAGCTGTCTGTGGATCTGCTTCTCCTCTCCCTCCCTGCTGCATTCGACCCATTTGTGGTCAACTTTAACATGAACAAGCTGGAAACCACCCTTGAAGAGGTGGTGAACATGCTTGTCGTGTTCGAGGGGACCATAAAGAAGGACAAGCACGTCCTCCTTATGGGCTCTTCTTCCTCGGAGAAGAAGGGGTCCAAACTCAAGGGTAAGAAACGTTCTGCCCCTGCAAAGGAGGAAAAACCCACCAAGTAGCCAAAGGCAAGGACTTCAAAGCCAAATAAATCTGAGAATGTTTGCCACCACTGCCACAAGCCTGGGCACTGGAGGAGGAACTGCAAGGAGTACCTTGAGTAGTTGCGAACTGCAAAAGGTATGTTCTACATTGAAATAAATATGTCTCTTAATTCGACTTCTTGTGTACTTGATACCGGATGTGGATATCATATCTGCAATGATTTGCAGGTAATGACAAGAAGCCGACGTCTTAGAGAGGGTGAGACCCACTTGAGGCTTGGCAACGGAGCAAGGGTCTTGTTGTAGCTATAGGAGATGTTATTTGTTTCTGTCTTCAAATTTTAGGCTGGAATTGAGAAACGTTTTGTTCCCGAATTAATAAAGAACATCATTTTTGTTTCTATGCTTGATAGTGATGAATATTCTTGTCATTTTGCCAATTCGATTTGCAATATATACAAGAATGAATGTTTGATTGGAATTGGGCTCTCTACCAATTTGTGAATCTTGTCTTAAGGGAAAAATGACAAAATTGCCTTTTACGGGCAAGCCTGAACGTGCGCAAGGCCTATTGGATTTGATCCACACTGATGCGTGTGGCCCACTTAACATTGGTACTAAGTCCGATCACACATACTTCATCATCTTCATCGATGATCACTCTAGGTATGGGTACTTGTACTTAATGAAGCACAAGTCTGAATCCTTTGAAAAGTTCAAAGAATTCAAGGCTGAAGTAGAAAATCAGTTGGGGAAAAGTATCAAAACACTTCAATCCGATCGAGGTGAAGAATACTTAAGTACCGAATTTCAAGACTATATTAAAGAGAATGGGATTCTCTCACAGTGGACCCCTTCGGCCACACCACAACTCAATGGTGTAGTGGAGCGTCGTAATCGAACCTTGATGGACATGATTCGATCTATGATGAGTTTCACTGAGCTTCCTACCTCGTTTTGGGGATATGCGACTCGAAACGGCGGTAATATTGTGAACAATGTCCACACCAAAGCGGTGGATAAAACTCCATATGAGATATAAATGGGCAAGCTGCCCAAATACTCATACATGAGGATTTGGCGATGTCCTGCTTACGTGAAGCAGACAGTGGGAGATAAGCTGGATAATAGATCCATCTTATGTTACTTCATAGGGTGTCCAAAGAATTCTATTGGATACTGCTTCTACTATCCCATGAAATAAAAGTGTTTGTTTCTAGAAATGTCACCTTTCTGGAAAGGAAATTTCTACTTGATAGAAAAGGAAAGATAGTAGAACTCGAAGAGGTTCGAGAACCAACTGAAGTACCAAGTGAGTCTCCCGCACCTCAAGAGCCAATACTTGATATGGACACACCTATGAGATCTGAAAGGGTTCCTAGGGCTCCTGTGAGATATGGGTTCCTCCTTGAAGATGATCAAAGTGATCAAACTATTGGATGTGATCCAAGAACTTTCAAGGAGGCAATTTTCAATGCAGATTCTAATTTGTGGCTTGAAGCAATGCAATCTGAGATTGACTCAATGCATTCGAATCAAGTTTGGACTCTTGTTAATCCTCCCGAAGGAATCGTTCCTATTGGGTGTAATGGATATACAAGAGAAAGCTTGGGCCTGACGGTAAGGTACTGACCTGCAAGGCGCGACTGGTCGCGAAGGGTTACACTCAAAGACAAGGTGTTGACACTGATGAAACCTTTTCACCAGTAGAAATGTTCAAGTCAATTAGAATCCTACTAGCCATAGCCGCATGGTACGACTATGAGATATGGCAAATGGATGTGAAAACTGCGTTCCTTAATGGAAACATTAAGGAAGAGATCTATATGACGCAGCTTGAGGGTTTCACATCTGTCGGAAGTGAGCATAAAGTATGCAAACTTCAGAGATCGATCTACGGTCTCAAACAAGCATCGAGAAGTTGGAACCTGAGATTTGATGAAACAATTAAGGAATTTGGTTTCATCAAGAATCCCGAGGAGCCATGTGTGTATAAGAAGGTAGTTAAAAATTCTGTGACATTCCTTGTACTTTATGTTGATGACATTCTACTCATTGGGAATGATGTAGGAATGTTGCAATCAACTAAGTATGGTTGTCTAGTAGAATCTCGATGAAGGACATGGGTGAATCATCCTATATTCTAGGAATACAAATCTATAGGGATAGATCGAAAAGGATGCTCGGACTCATCCAAGCTACCTACATCGATACCATACTTAAGCGGTTCTCTATGGAAGAGTCCAAGAGAGGACACCTACCTATGTGCCACGAGGTCACTCTATCTAAGTCTATGTGTCCAAAGGCTGATGAGGAGATAGAGAGTATGACACGTGTGCCATATGCCTCGGCAATAGGTAGTATTATGTATGGCATAATCTCAACTAGACCGGATGTCGCATATGCTCTGAGTGTCATGAGCCGTTACCAAGCCAACCCCGGACAAATGCATTGGAAGGCCGTGAAAGATATTCTTAAGTACTTACGAAGGACTAAGAATATGTTCATGGTCTATGGGGGTGGTGAACTAAAATTGGAAGGCTACACTGATTCTAGCTTCCAATGTGACGTGGATGATTCGAAGTGAACCTCTGAATTTGTATTCATGCTCAATGGTGGTGTTGTCTCATGGAAGAGTTCCAAGCAAGACACCGTCGCAGATTCAACCACTGAGGCTGAGTACATCGCAGCATAAGCTGCTGCTAAAGAGGCGATTTGGATAAGGAATTTCGTCCAAGAGTTGGGCGTGATCCCTGAGCAGTCGAGAGAGTCGCCTATGCATACAACATTGCTGATCCACTTACGAAGCCCTTGCCAGGACCGTTGTTTGAAAAACATCACGAGACAATGGGACTACGTCTGATGAGTAGTTGGCTTTAGGGCAAGTGGGAGATTGTAAAACGATCTTTATTTATGGAATTCGTATTCTTTTATGGCATTCTTTATCTTCATTGTTTTATAATTTTAACAATTGTGTTGGATAAAGACCTAGAATGCACCATAGTGTATGTTAGATGTGATAGTGGATATGATGGCTATCATGAAACACATCTAATAGTCACTGTGTGTTCAAAACTCGTTCCTAGTCGATTGAGCCGTCAAAAATGAGGATAAGGCCCCCCGAGTTTGAGACTAGCATCTGCGATGTGAAGTACCACATTTCATTGGTAGGGAACATTATGATGTTCTGAGCATGCAGATGGATAGTGACCTGGTGATCTATCGAACTACCCTCGTTTGGACTTTCCAAGTGGTTACCATTTGTCGAGTGGATTAAGTCTGAGGTCTTGGTTGTACAGATTAGCCCTCACTACTCGAAACGTTATTGAGACTCTACTGATATGTGCCTCACTTTGACCCGTTTACCGACTCTGTTGGGGTCATCAGGTGGCGGGATTGGGTGAGGTCCGATGCATGTAGGAGTCGATGCTTCGTTGTCGAGGATTCACCGCTTGCCTTTGTGCGTGGATATCCTATGCTATCTGACGAGATAATAGTATGATAAATCTCTGGCCAGAGTACTATATGTGTTTTAGGTAAATGGGTTTACCTAGTAACACACGCGATGTCACTATTTGATCTCCGAGATGTATGCATGGTTATTGGATCTCTAGCGACTCTCGATTTACCAATGGTCGTTGATCTGATCGGGATATTTGTGTTGAAAGGACCGTACTGTACACTAACCATGACCGACTGGTTCTTGCAGGCACTATCAGTGATACCTAGGGGATCATGGGGCGATATTTCTAGACGCTTTATCATGATTCGATGGGCTAGTCCGAAAATATGGTTTCGGAGTCACACATGTTGTGGGCCCAAGGTTAGCTATATCCCTGAACCATTTAGGGTCACACAAGTGCTGGTTTCTCGATTTCCGCACGGAAATTAAGCTCAATTTTTTGAGCATAGGAGGAGGAAGGATGGAAGTGTGACTTCCTAAAATAAAACAGGGATCAAAATGCAATTTCCCTGAATTTTGGGCAAGTTTGACTATCCTTGAAACTTGCAGAGGGCCAAACTGCTTTTTTGGACTAGGTGGTCCGAAAAAATTGTTTTCGCATCATAATACTCAGTTTGTAAACTGTGTAGATCGGTCCGATCTGAACGTCGATCGGGATTATGATGGAGCCACGGTGATGGACTTGAAACGAATGTTCACCCTGGGCCTGGGCCGGTTCAAGCCCATCACATGTCTATATATATATTGGCCCTAGGGTTACAAAGGGATACACTCTACAACACCAAAACCCTAGTAGCCGCCTCCATCCCCTCTCTCCCACTCAGCCGCCGCCCCCCTCTTGCGCCGCCGCCCATCGCGCGCCGCCGCCCGTCGCGTGCCGCCGCCGCCATCCGTAGTTGTCGCCGTCGGACTTGTTCCGACTGTCTCGACGAGGAGATTCCGTTCGTGAAACATTCGTCACGTTTTCTAGTGCAGACTGACGAAGGGATCGTGATTTCAATCGTGGACCGGATTAGGAGAACGACGACCACCAATCGTTGAAGTGCCGATTTCCTCGTGAAATTTGTCGAAGCCAGGCGCCTAGACGCCAGCAAGGTACCAAATCAAACATCCTATGCATGTTTATTTGCTGTATTTGTTATGTATTGACCGTTCCCGGTGCAATATAATTAAAATCTTCCGCTGCGCCCCGGGAGCGAGATCCGGATCCGACGCTGCGCCAACACCAACAACAACAGTATAGCATAACAACAACATGTATCAGACTCCAACAATAAAATACAACGACAAAGCGCAGGGCATCCCCTGGCTAACGGTACTGATACATATAAATATGCTATACGCTACTGGTATACTCTAACCACCTCCTGGGGCACCTCCAGCTGGGTTAAAACCACGACCAGCTGTAAAACCTGGGTTCCCTGAAAAACAACACAAGCAAGGAAAACAACCATGCCCCAGAGGGACATTGGGTCAAACCCCAGTACGGAGAGCAACTGAAATAGCTAAAATAAATGCATAAGATAAAATGCGGATGCTATGAATGAGACACCCGATAATAGCTGAAGGCTACAACCGAACAGGGAGCCAAGGGACTCAAACATAGCTCCACAAGATCTGCAAAGAATCAGTGGCCACGGGGTGTGTTCAAAGTGTGGTAATGATCCACTCGCCTTGAGACAACACCCAAATACCAGATGCAACAAACAACTCAACCTGCCGTTGCCTCGCCCATGAACTATGGTAGTTAACCACTCAACTCATGGCAGATAACAGATCCCAACAGGGAGATGAGAGTGCGGTATCACCGCACGCCCTCGCATCCTGGTAAGAAAACAATACACAAGGCACAAACGGCCGAGATACAATACAAGGGATCTGAAATGCAAGTGAATAAATGCGTGTATGCAAACAATCAAGAGCAGCTAGCATAACACAATGCAACAGCTACCAACACAGCATTCGTATCCACCGGAACAATCCCAGCAATCTAACATTAAATCTCATGCCAATTCCAAGCTACATCAAGCTCAAATCCGTACCTAATACTGTGCAACAATTACCACAAAGGGATCCCGAGAAATCTGGTTGAAAACCTGCTAAACAACGAAGCATAATTCTCAGGGATACTAACAGAAGCTCACTGCTGGGAGCTACGCTCAACCAACTCAATTGCTACCAATACAACTAACAGGAAGCTTAATTCTAGGCTAGGAACAAGATCTCATCGCCAAGGAATGAAGTTCAACCTAAGCTACTCAAAACACGAACGGGCAGCAACTTTGCGTTCCTCAACTAGCCAACTACAGCCTCCAAAAGTGGTATAAAATGGAAGAGCTTCTCGAGAGGAGTCCAACGCTACCTCAAACGCCCAAAACAACGGTCGGAAACGAAGGGAATTTGCCGGAGAAACTCACGGTGAACAGTACTAGGTTTCGAAGAACAGAGGTCGACAATTGAGAGAATATTTCGCTAAGTATGGGAATCCAATAAACCAATCGAAGACCAAGTCTTCCAATATATATACACTCTCAACTGCTGATAATAGATCCCACCGACAAACCAGTTGACACTCGCTGAAAAATACAACCAGCAGATGCAAAGCAAACCAGCTGCTGAATCTCTTAAACAACGCTAGCAAAACGGTGTCGCATCGACTTAACAAAACGACGTCGCACAGCTTACGTCATCGTATCTGCCATCAGCTGGTCACTCAAAACCAGACGTGCATCCAGACTTCACAAAACAATTGCATCGCACGCTCAACAGCTCTCTCTCTCCCGCGCGCAACAGATCTCACCTACACTACACAACACGCCGCACAGCAAGCGTCCAGCTTTCACCAGGAAATTCGAACAGATCTCACGCAAACACAAAACAGACCTCAAAAACAGATTTCTCACTCGAAATCTCAAAAATATCAAAACTTCCAGAATTGTTCTAAACGCGATTTCCGACCCGAAAATGCAAACGAAATCTTCAAACAGAGATCTGAACCACCAGAAATCTCTAAAATCCGATTAATTCAACAATAAATCTTATATTAAAATTTCAGGTCTCACATTTCTCCCCCACTAAAAAGGATTTCTTCCTCGAAATCAAACAACAACAATTCAGAAAGCACAACACAGCAGCAAAATACAAAACAGGAACTCGCCTAACACATGGCCAAGAGTTCAAGATAACTGAGCAAACAATTAACAACAACTATGGAAGAAATACAACCAAAAGCTACAAACTACTGGAATTTAGCTCAACAGCTACTCAAACAGATGCGGCCACTCGCGCTGCATCTTTTCTTCCAGCTCCCATGTAGCTTCTTCCCTACCATGTTTGCTCCATTGCACCATTACCAACGGAATGGTTTTATTTCTCAGTTGTTTCTCTTTTCTTCCAAGGATCTGCAAGGGGTATTCCTGATAGCTCAACGACTGATCTAGCTCAACCTCGTCAGTCCTAATCACATGATACGGATCTGGCTCATACTTCCTCAACATGGAAACATGAAAGACATCATGTAGAGAAGACAATTCTGGAGGCAATAACAGCCGATATGCTAAAGGGCCAATCCTCTCAACAATCTCATACGGTCCGACGTAACGAGGGGCTAACTTTCCCTTGTGTCCAAAGTGCATAACACTACGAAACGGAGAAACTTTGAGAAAAAATTGATCACCAACCTGAAACTCGAGAGGTCGACGCCTCTTATTCGCATAACTGGCTTGGCGCTCCTGGGCAGCTTTCATCCGCTGTCGAATAAGATCCACATGATCCTTCATTTGCTGCACAAAGTCGGGGGCAGATAGCTGCTTCTCCCCCACTTCTTCCCAACACACTGGCGATCTGCACTTCCTGCCATACAAAGCCTCAAACGGAGTCATACCAATCGTTACCTGATAGCTGTTATTATAGGAAAACTCTACTAAAGACAATGCGTCTTGCCAGCTACCTCCAAAATCCAACACAACAGCTCGTAACATATCCTCCAACGTCTCGATAGTTCTCTCAGATTGGCCATCTGTCTGGGGATGATACGCTGTACTCATAGCCAATCTGGTACCCAAAGCTGTTTGCAAATTCTTCCAAAACCTGGAAGTAAACCTCGGATCTTGGTCGGATACGATCGAAACGGGCACACCGTGCTGTCTAACAACAAAATCAACGTACAGCTTCGCCATTTTCTTCAACGAGAAAGTCATCCCATAGGGAATAAAATGTGCAGACTTCGACACTCGATCTATAACCACCCAAATAGCATCGCACCCTCTGCTGGAACGAGGCATATGCGTCACGAAATCCATAGCAATGTGCTCCCAATTCCATTGGGGCACTTCTAAAATCTGCAACAGACCACCAGGTCTCATCCTTTTGGCCTTAACCATCTGACAGTTCAAACAACGAGCGACAAAACCAGCCACGTCACTCTTCAGGCCAGCCCACCAGAAGTGCGGCTTCAATGCATGGTACATCTTCCGTGCACCAGGATGAACACTATGTCTGCTACAGTGCGCTTCCTGAAGGATCTCCTCCTTCAAATCAATGAGGTTTGGCACAACCAACCTGCCACGAAGCCTCAAACACCCATCGGACGAGACAGAATAATCCTCAAGTTCGCCAGCCCTGACATTCAACTTCAACTCGTGGATGGAAGGGTCAGTCCTTTGAGCTGCTCGAATAGTCAAAACAATCTGCGGCTCCACTTGGAACAATGAAACCACAACACAATCTTCAGCCGCGCAGAATCTCCAACCCGTAGTGTTAAGATGCTCCTGATCCTTAGAGATGTACAACGAAGCGAGCATCTCACTAGCCTTCCTGCTCAAAGCATCGGCCAGTACGTTCGACTTCCCAGGCTGGTACTTGATCTCACAATCAAAGTCCATCAGCAGCTCCATCCAACGACGTTGTCTCATGTTCAAGTCAGGCTGCGAAAACAGATATTGCAAACTCTTGTGGTCCGAGTACACCACAAACTGCTCGTCATACAGGTAGTGACGCCAGATCTTTAGCGCAAAAACAACGGCCGCTAGCTCCAAATCATGGACCGGATAACGAGTCTCATTCGGTTTCAACTGCCGCGAGGCATATGCAATGACTCGACCATTATGCATCAAAACACAGCCCAATCCATTGAGCGAAGCGTCAGAACAAACGACGAAACCACCTGAACCGGACGGCAGAGCCAACACAGGCGCAGTAGTCAACTTTTCCTTGAGCAGTTGAAAGGCATTCTCGCACTGCTCAGTCCACACAAACCTCTTGTCCTTCTGCGTCTGTTGAGTCATCGGCTTTGCTATGCTAGAAAATCCTTCGATAAAACGACGGTAATAGCCAGCCAGACCCAAGAAACTGTGAATCTCGGAAACATTCCTAGGACGCTCCCAGTTCAGAACAGCATCAACCTTACTGGGATCCACCAAAATCCCCTCGGCTGAAATCACATGTCCCAAGAAAACGACGCGATCCAGCCAAAACTCGCACTTGGAGAATTAGCATACAGCTGCTGGTCTCTCAACGTCTGAAGGACAATCCGCAAATGCTCCTTATGCTCCAAAGGAGTCTTTGAGTACACCAAGATGTCGTCAATGAAAAAAATCACAAACTGATCAATGAACTCTCTAAAAACCCGGTTCATCAGATCCATAAAGACTGCCGGCGTGTTGGTCAAACCAAACGGCATCACCAGAAACTCAAAATGTCCGTACCTCGTACGAAACGCAGTCTTCGCGACATCTTGATCTCTCACTCTCAGCTGATGGTACCCTGATCACAGATCAATCTTCGAGTACACCGCAGAACCTTGAAACTGATCAAAAAGATCATCGATCCTGGGTAGTGGGTACTTGTTCTTGACTGTCGCTTTGTTCAACTGACGGAAATCAATGCACATCCGCATTGAGCCATCCTTCTTCTTCACAAACAAGATGGGCGCTCCCCACGGCGACATACTAGGTCGGATAAAACCTTTCTCCAGCAAATCGTCCAACTGCACCTTGAGCTCTCTCAACTCCGCAGGCGCTAGACGATATGGGGCATGAGAAATCGGAGCTGTGCCAGGCACCAACTCGATGCTGAAGTCAATCTCCCGCCTCGGAGGAAAACCAGGAATCTCCTCCGGAAACACATCGGGAAAATGCCGTACCACGGGAACGTCACTGAGCTGAACACGGGAAGAAGAAGACGCATCCAAAGCGTAGATCAAGAATCCAGCATTCCCCAAGGACAACAAGCTGAACATTTCCATAGCTGAGACTAATGGTCGA
>KV001978.1:0-30465 GCA_001598015.1 Dorcoceras hygrometricum | reverse complement strand
AGCCACGGGGTCACTCTATCTAAGTCTATGTGTCCGAAGACTGATGAGGAGATAGAGAGTATGACACGTGTGCCATATGCGTCGGCAATAGGTAGTATTATGTATGGCATGATCTCAACTAGACCGGATGTCGCATATGCTCTGAGTGTCACGAGCCGCTACCAGGCCAACCCCGGCCAATTGCATTGGAAGGCTGTGAAAGATATTCTTAAGTACTTGGAAGGACTAAGAATATGTTCATGGTCTATGGGGGTGGTGAACTGAAATTGGAAGGCTATACTGATTCTAGCTTCCAATGTGACGTGGATGATTTGAAGTCAACCTCCGGATTTGTATTCATGCTCAACGGTGGTGCTGTCTCTTGGAAGAGTTCCAAGCAAGACACCGTCGCGGATTCAACCACTGAGGCTGAGTACATCGCAGCATAAGCTGCTGCTAAGGAGGCGGTTTGGATAAGGAATTTCGTCCAAGAGTTGGGTGTCATTCCTGATGGAGTTGGTCCAGTCCCGGTGTACTGCGACAATACGGGTGCCGTTGCGCAAGCAAAGGAGCCTAGGTCTCACCAAAGATCCAAACATATACTGAGGAAATACCACATAATCCGGGATATTATGGTTAGAGGTGATATAGCAGTTGAGAGAGTCGCCTCTGTGGACAACATTGCTGATCCACTTACGAAGCCCTTGCCAGGACCGTTGTTTGAAAAACATCGCGAAACAATGGGACTGCGTCTGATGAGTAGTTGGCTATAGGTCAAGTGGTAGATTGTTAGAGTAGATGCCCAACTAGGCAACTTGTGGCGTGTGGGTTTTATAGACTCTTGTATATGACAATCTTTATTTATGAAATACGCATTTATTTATGGCATTCTTCATTTTCATTATGTTATATAATGTTAACAATTGTGTTGGATGAAGACCTAGATTGCACTATAGTGTATGTTAGATGTGATAGTGGATATGATGGCTATCATGAAACACATCTAACAGTCACTGTGCATTCTGAACTAGTTCCTAGTTGATTGGTCCGTCAAAATGAGGATAAGGCCGCCCGAGCTTGAGACTTGCATCTGCGATGTGAGTATCATGTTTCATTGGTAGGGAACATTGTGATGTTCTGAGCATGCAGATGGATAGTCACCTGGTGATCTATCGAACTACCCTCGTTCGGACTTTCCAAGTGGTTACCATTTGTCGAGTGGATAAGTCCGAGGTCTTGGTTGTACTGATTAGTCCTCACTACTCGAAACTTCATTGAGACTCTACATGATAGGCACCTCACTATGACCCGTTTGCCGACTTGGGGTCATTAGGTGGCGGGATTGGGTGAGGTCCCGATGCATGTAGGAGTCGATGCTTCGTTGTCGAGGATTCACCGCTCGCTCTCATGCGTGGATATCCTATGCTATCTGAGGGGATAATAGTGTATAAATCTCTGGCCAGAGTACTGGATGTGTTTTAGGTAAACGAGTTTGCCTAGTAACACTCGCGATGTCACTATTCGATCTCCAAGATGTATGCATAGCTATCGGATCTTTAGCGACTCTCGATTTATCAATGGTCGTTGATCTGATCGGGATATATGTGTTGAAATGACCGTACTGTATGCTAACCACGACCAACTGGTTCTTGCAGGCACTATCAGTGATACGTAGGGGATCATGGGGCGATGTTGCTAGGCGCTTTACCATGATCCGATGGGCAAGTCCGAAATTGTGATTTCGGAGTCACAATGGTTGTGGGCCCACGGCTAGCTGTATCCCTAAACCATTGAGGGTCACACAAGTACTGGATTCATGATTCCCGCACGGAAACTGAGCTCAACGTGTTGAGCATAGGAGGAGGATTTTAGGGAGTGCGACTTCCTAAAAGTCAACAGGGGTCAAATTGCGATTTCCCAAAGTTGAGGGGCTAAACTGTAATTTTGGTCTAGGTGATCTGAAAAATTGTTTTTCGCATCAAAATATTCAGTTTTGGAAACAGAGTCGATCGGTCCGATCTGATCGTCGATCGGAGTTATGATGGTAGATATGACCTAGGGCTTCAACAAAATAATCACACCACAACTCCAAACCCTACTCCAAGCGCCACCCTCCTCCCTTCTCTCGGCCGACGCCCACGCGCCGCCGCGCTCCGCCGTCCGCCGCCTCCTGCCGTGATCGGACTTGTTCCGATCAGCTTTTCGAGGAGTTTCCATCCGTGACAGATTCATCAGTCCTTCTAGTGCAGGCTGACGAAGGAATCGTATTTCCGGTCATGGACCTGATTAGACGATCTACCGCCGCCTACCTTTTGAAGTGCTGGTTTCCTTGTGAAATTTGTCGGAGCCAGGTGCCTAGACGTCAGCAAGGTAACGACTCAAACATCCTATGTATGTTTATCGTTGATTATTTGATATGTATTGTACGTTTCCGGGGCAAAATTTTAACTTCCGCTGCGCCCCCGGGAAATGGGATCCGGATCCGCCACTTTCGCCAACAACAGATTCCTCGAAGGAACGTAGCAAATCACGGCCTGCACAAAGTCTGCCAAATACACGGTGCACAGATATCAGGGGAAAATACAACAAATCTCACGGCCAACCACTAAAGGTTCACGGCTGGAAATTAACATACAAACTCAACCTTCCTTTCTACCCACACAATCTAACAGGAAGCTTAAAACAAGGCCTAGAACAAGATTCCAACAACTGAATTCGAAAGCTACCTGCGACCTCACACGCACGGACAAATTACAGCAGCTTCGAGCTTTCGATCCAGCCAACTATAGCTTCCAAAATGGGTACGAAATGAAAGAGCTTTCCAAGAGGAGTCCAACGCTACCTTGAACGTGACAAATGGTGTCCGGAATCAACGGGAATCGCCGGATAAAATCTACGGTGAATAGTACCCGAGGGTTTGAGAACAGAGAATGAAGGTCGGGAAATTTGCTAAGTATGGGATCTGGTAAAAATAAAACGAAGCCAACGCTTCCTATATAAAGGCGCGAGCAGTCTGTTTACAAAACTCATCGACAGAAACAGATCTCACAACCAACGCGCGCTAAACACAACCAAGACCCCAAAACGACGTCACACAGAACCACGGAGAAAGCTGGTCAAAAAGCGCTGAAAGCTGGAAACACGCTACAGGAGAGTTGACCAACTTTGACATCTGTTCTCAAGAATCCAACCAGACCTCATCACTGCGAACAGATCTCTCACTAGTGCTACTTCCAGAAATGACGACGTAGCAACTTATTAAAACGGCGGCGTTTAGGAACCAACGCATAAACCCGCAATATACAAAACAGATCTCTCCGCTCACGAGCAGATCTCATGCCAGCGCTATACCAGATCTCTCCCACAAGCGCTAATCAAAACGACACCATTATTACTTATCCAAACGACAGCGTTTCAATCCTTAACAAAATACGCTAGAACAAGATCTCTACACACTAGCGCAAAACAGATCTCTCAGGAAACGACGGCGTAAGGACCTCACGCCAACAAAACACGCTGCGAAGGAAAAATAACATCACGATCTCTCCCGCTCACGAGCAGATCTCATGCCAGCGCTATACCAGATCTCTCCCACAAGCGCTAATCAAAACGACACCATTATTACTTATCCAAACGACAGCGTTTCAATCCTTAACAAAATACGCTAGAACAAGATCTCTACACACTAGCGCAAAACAGATCTCTCAGGAAACGACGGCGAAGGACCTCACGCCAACAAAACACGCTGCGAAGGAAAAATAACATCAGCGACCAGACTTCTTCAACAGCATGGCTTACGTCATCAACGCAACGCATACCAGCGAAGCTTACGTCATCAAATCTACTACCAGATTTCAGCAAAAACAGATTTCTCCCCAAAAACTCAAAAATGCGAAAACTTCCAGAATTGCTCTAAGAATGAAATCTGACCCGAAAATGCAACCCAAGCATTCCAATTGAAATCTGAATTACCAGAAATCACTAACAACCGATTAATTCTAACAATTAATCTTATTACATAATCAGGTCTCACAAGTTCTTGTAGACCTTAATCCGCATTTTTTCAGAGGAACTGGGAGGCAGTTTGTACAGACATTGTTCAGTTTTCTATTTTCGGCCATCTACAGCCAGTGGGCTCAAAGGTCAATAAGTCTACACATATAGTTCTCATTCATACAATTTTGAGTACAGATACAGTTCCTACAGGATTTTTTGATGCAGTTCAGCACGGTATGAGTGCTGAACGTTTTGTTGATTTCTTTGTGCAGCTCGGCTCAGACAGCTCAACTTCTACTAGTTCAAATTCTTCCTGTGGTTCCTATATTCACTTTTCAGATGATCTTCCTTAGATTGACATGCCACGTGTTGCTTTTCCTCCTACCAACTTTATAGAATCAACAGCACAGCTGCGTGCTTCTATTGATCATATTCAATTTGAGTAGGTGCAGACTCGGGAAAGCGTAGACGATCTCAAAGCTGCTTACAAAGAAGATTCCTGGACTTGATATCGCTCTTGCACAATCTACTGCACGTCAGGAAATGGTATTTAGGGCTCTAATCAATGACGTATGATGGGAGGTACAGATTCAAAAGGCTGCTTTGACTCAAGAAATGACCGCATTCCGTTTGGAAACTCAGGAGGGCATTACTACTCTTCGTGCTCAACTTTCAGAAATCATTGCCTGTATCAATCGAGGGCGTGATAACAAAAAAGGGGAAGATAGTAGTAGTGGTCCGCAGCCTAAAGATCGAAGGAGACCGGGAGGTAGTTGGAGCAGCAGTGAACCATCTAAGAAAGGAGGTGGATCATACAAAGGAAGAGGGAGCAGAAGTACTGGATTTAGTCGTTGGTTTTCTTGAGTAGTTTTTCAGTTCTTGTACAAAGCTCTTGTACTTAACTGTTCTTATTGAAAATATAGCAAAGACTTGGAGCAATTTATTTTTTGTCTCTTTTTAAGTCGTAAGCTGCTAAGTTTTGTCATCAACGAAAAGGGAGAAATTGTTAAGATAAAATTATAAGTTTTGGTGATAACACAAAAAAGATAAATAACTGAATATAAGGCTATCCGATTTGGACTATAAGTAATTGGGTTAATGAATTAACCGATAAGGCGTCTTGTTCAGATCATATCAGAGCAACTCAGATCAGAGTGTATCAGATCAGTTCAAAGGCTTATATAATAGATTAGATCTGAGCGTATCAGATCAGTTCAG
The DNA here is from genome assembly GCA_001598015.1 of Dorcoceras hygrometricum. NCBI lineage: Eukaryota > Viridiplantae > Streptophyta > Magnoliopsida > Lamiales > Gesneriaceae > Dorcoceras > Dorcoceras hygrometricum. Next base: position 25,272 of record KV001978.1, on the reverse strand, counting down.
AGGGATATATAACAGATCAGATCAGATCAGATAAGAGTGTTTTAGATCAGAATCCATTCAGTTCAGCTAAGAGGCTTATTCTACAGATCATACCATATCAGATGCTTCTAAGGAACAGAACAGGGTTAGTAATCTTTTTGTTTGGTCTTTTGCAGTTCAGATCTCAACAATAGCGAAAGCTGATGATATTCGTAGAGAGTCATTTCAGATTAGACAAAGGTATGGATAAAGAGAGAAAAAGGGAAAAATTCGTAAATTAGAAAGATCTTGAAACTTTTATACACGTAACAGATTAGAGCTGATTTCAGCTAAGAGCCGAAGAAGATTTCAGCTCAGAAACAGATTTCAGATCACAGCATCAGATCTCAAAAGCTATTTTTTACAGAGGATTCAACGATCAAGATTAAAGCATATAAAGCCTTTAAGACAAATTGGATTAAAGATATTCAAGATCAGAGCCATTTAGAGTATATCGTACAGAACATAGAGTTGGTACAGTCGATGTTTATCATTTCTGGCTAAAGTCTACTAAGCTCTGACAACAGCAGACAAACCTCAACACAACATTAATGGCGCAATTAATGCTCAGTACGATAAATATTTTCAAACAAGGTCTGTGTCTACTAGCTCATTTAATGACCGTTGAAGATGGATATCTATATATAGCTGAAGTGGTTCAAGCAGAGAGTTTTTCGCCTTCTTCTTCTTCTTTCGACTCAATCCTAGCTCTCTATATCGAAGAACAGTCCTTGAAGTTTTTCAGTTCTTAATCAGAAATTAACCTTCGAGATTTACTTCGGGTTTACATTATAAAACTAATCTTATCGTATAAGAAACCAAAAGTTTTACAAACTCTGTTTACGTTGTATTCATTGAAATATTCAGATCAGTCTGTAAAGAACTTGCTACGTCAAGCAGTTCTAAAATACTTTTGTTTGTAATCATCAGAGGAGTCTGCATTGTATTTGGTTGCTATGAGTTCACTTTAAGCGAGGCTTAAGTGAGTGGGTGCTTGCAGAAGCTGTAACCATCAAAGTCTTCTTGTGGAACCTTCCTGAAAAGGAAGAAGGGAAGACGTAGGATTTTAAGATCCGAACTTCCATAAACAAACTCTTGACTCTCTCTATTTAATTACTTGCATTGTTATTTTATTATTGTTCACTGTTTTATCGGTTTATTTCTGCACTATATTGTTAACCGAGAAAGCAGATTAGAACTAAGATCCTCTAAGCTGGTCATTCAGCTTTGAATTAAGCACTGGCTTGTAAAATCGTTTTTAAAAGGATTTGAAATAGAAAAATCAAAGGAATTCATTCAACCGCCCCCCCCCCCTTCTGAACTCCTGGGCTTATTTTGTTTCTACTTTCGATCCTATTGATCCTATCAGACAGATACAGAGAGAGTGGTGGGAAGCGCGGATGGTTTTGATAAAGATTATTTTCAGTTTTGAAAGGAATTTGTTTTGAGAAGAAATATCATTTCTTGTACTTAGCAATTTTCGTTGATTAATAAAAGAGAATGTTTGCTGCTAAGTTTTGTAATCACCAAAAAGGGGGAAATTTTTAAGAATAAAATTTAAGTTTTGGTGATAACAAATACAAGAACTCGAACAAATTATAGCGGTACTATGAAGAGCTTAACAGAACAGCTTAGGACGTCACAGACCAGCTCAGAGCATGTTGATCAGCTAAAGGCGGGCAGATCAGATCAGAACGATGTATATCAGCTCAGAGCATGTCTTGCAGTTTATGACGACGCATTTCAGCTTTGAGAAAGCAAAACAGTGTACAACATTGCTTCTCAGCTCCGAACGTCAGATTTCAGCTTAGAGCAAGTTGTTGGATCTGTTTATACAGATCAGAATCTAAGTTTTGATTCACACAAATTTTGCTACTATTGTACTAACGTCTACGTGACATGCGCAGCTTTCTAAGACTGGAATAGACGTGAAGATATCTAAACTGGAACAGTGAGGGGATGCCTGAGCTAGACTGGTCGAATATTCTAGCTGGAACAGTAAGGGGACGGCCAAGCTGGTACAACAGTTTACTTTCAGAAGTGCAGGGAACACAAAGCTTGTTCACCAGCCTGGAGCAGGAGAAGCACGGAGTATTTAGAAGAGCTGAGCTCAAGCGTAGTGGGATGCGATGAAGTGCAGAACGGCTCAAGCGAAGATCAAGTGCAGTGTACAAAAGAAGTGTTCAAGTGTCGTTGCATAGACAAGTGCAGTGATCAAGTGCAGGTCAGATCACTATGCGCAATAATCAATTCATCATATGAATCGGATTGATTATTATAATAGTGTGTTTGCTGATAGTTTGGATGAGGTGTCTGAATGGATAAAAGAGGACAATCAGTAACAATGGGGCTATCGACAAGAAGAATAGAGCCCAGCTGGTTAAGGACAAACCAGTTTGAACTAAAGGAGACCAGCTAGGAGCAGAGAAACCAGTTGGGAATGGAGTAAAGCTGGGAATCAAGCTCAGTGAAGCAACCAGCTCAAAGCTCAAAGAAATGATCTTCTTGGGTTAAACAAGCTCAGCTATAGAAAAAAAGAGGCGCAAAAGCAGAGCAGCTCAAGAGAAGATCAGAGATGAATAGCAACCAGCTGGGAAGACACAAGCTGAGGAACCAGATCTGGACAAACCAGCTCAGACAAACAAAGCAGTTTGAACACAAACATACGAAGACCAAATTAATTGGTTCAAACTGATTTGTTTTGTCGTTTCCACATCAGGTACAAGCAAACAGAGCTCTAAGTTATCAAGGCTGCAGAAGCGCTGATGAAAAGAGCTCAATTCAAATAAAGCCTACAACGCATTAAAATCCAAAGGACACAAAGTACAAATACGTCAGAAGACTTTTCAGAACGGCTACAACTTTGTGTCAAACGGACAAATCGGAAGATAAGGCTTTATATATCAGACGCAAAGCACAGATTGAACGATGCACAAAAATAGAGAGAGAGTGTAGTGCAAATCTAGAACGCACTAACAAGATGAAGAACAACCTGTGAAGACAATGAAAAACCAGCTCGAACAGGAGCACTTCTCACTATGTGAGATTTTATCTTTGAGAGATTAAGTATACACTGTAATCTCACACACGATTCACTCATATATTCGAGAGTTGAGCAAAATAGAAAAATGAGTGAATCAATTTGAAAACTCTCCATTGTAGTCTTTGGACAGAGACGTTAAACAAGTCTTTTTGTCTTTCACACTGGGACGTTAAAGAAGTGTGTAAACTTTCTCGCTGAGGCATTAAAGAAGTGTTGTTAGACACACAGCTTGCGGTCTTAGTGTGCAGTGGTGTTGCTAGGAGTTCTTGCGGCTGCGGTTCGTAGGAGTGGGTTGCAGCGAAGGGTCGCTGTAATCAAAGTCTTCTAGTGGAATCCTTCTCGATTGTGGAAGAAGGGGAAATGTAGGAGAGTTTGCTCCGAACTTCCATAAAAAAATCTCAGTATTTACTTTACTGCTTTCCGCATTCATACATAAGCATTGCATGTTTGTTTACTAGCATAAAAACTGTGTAAAGAGCTTTTGAATATAAGAGTTCAGGTTGAGTTATTTCCACATGATTTAACTTCATTACTCAATATGTATCTTTGTGCACTTTAATTCAAGAACACTGAGCTATTGCAGCTCAAGGGTTTACTCTACCATATCGTCCGTTCTTTCATTGAGCTGGTTGAAGTCACCTATCAGAATCAGGCTCATGCACTGCGCTGGTCTAGCGTCTAGCTGGTTCTATATTTATGCGATCTGGTTTTAGTTGCGTGCTGGTTTTTCCATTCCAATATTTTTTAAATGCACGTAACTCATGAGGTTGGTGTTTCGGCTGTGTGAGAGTCGACGTCAGTTGTGACAGAGCTAACTATCACCCCCCAAAATTTGATCCTAACACAAGTATATCAGCTAAGAACGTCGGATTTCAGCTCAGAGCAAGTAGATCAGTTTAGAGAGTCGAGTTTCAGCTCAAGACAAGCAGTTCAACTTAGAGCATCACCTTTCAGTTCAGGGTAAGCAAAACAGATTATAGTGACTCGAAACAGTTTAGATTGGAGCTTCTAAAAGGGAACAGTGCTTTAGCACAAGAATCAGCTTAGAGAAGATTCAGATTGCAGATTCATACAGAGAACATCTTACATTAGACTATGGGTATGTACAGCTTAGAGCAGCACTCAGAGTTCAGAAGAAAACAGTTTAGAGCTAAGATAGCGTGGGAAACAGCTTAGAGCGGAAACAGCACAGAGACCATCTCAGAGCTCAAAAACATCTTTTGGTTTAGAGCTTATAAGAATTCATATCAGAGCTTTAAGAGCTAAGTCTCATATCAGTATTAATGTTTTCAGTTTACAGAACAGCTCAGAGAAATGTTTTCGTGCCTAGCTTTAATTTCGTGTAACAGTGAGCCGTAAGTGATATATTTCATTCCTAGCTTTAATTTGAGAGCGGTATTGTTATTTGAGGTGATGAATTGAGCATGTCTAAGCTGAATGCTCTCGTCCAGTTTTTGGACGAGCTTCCCGAGCTGATTTTCTTTTAGTTGTTGAGCAGATAAGATGCATAAACTTAAAATGCGGTAAGAACAATTACACAGGGAATCCCCTAGCAGAAATAACTACACATGGCATCTAGATCTGATAAAGTGCGGAAACATAAAATGCTGTAGCAACAACTACATAGGACATCCCATGGGGATGCCCTGTGTACGAAATTATATGATGTGGATCGTACATTGAGTCTTTCGAATTTCCAGTTGAGGAAATGAATTCAAGAAGAGGTTGATTTTAAGTTCTTCTTGTTCCGACAGTTCTGGTGGTGTTAGCACGAGGTCAGTGTTTTGTGTCCAGTTTGGAGGTAGACATCTAACTTCGCAAAATATTTGAGTGCAAGGGGTCTGCCGTCTTTGTGGACATCATGGACACTATACGAGGGTGTGTCCTTCTGCGAGGAGTCATCATTCCTACCAATCGCAATAGGGTTGGTCTAGAGGGTCCTCGAGGGTCCTTCCAGCAGCCTGGTTTTCACAGTTCAGTACTTATTAGTCTCAGTTCTCGGGACCTCAGCAAGCCCACGTGCATGCCATGAAGCATGAGCAAGCTAGTGATGCACCTGGAGGAGTCATTGAAAGTACTTGTTGTATTTTTTATTATACTGCACAAGTTTTATTTGACATTAGAGCATCACATTCGTTTGTATCTGATGTGTTACATGTGAGTATGGATGGATACTACCCCATTGTGTGATCTCGTGTCTGTGTATACCCCTACCGATGTGATCTTGTTTTCTCGGGAGATAGTTTTGAACTATGTGGTCAAGTATGATGAGAATATGTTGATAGAAAACTTGATTAATTTGAAAATGAGAATTTGGCTGTATTTTGGGCATGGATTTCTTGGCTAGTTATAGAGCTACAATCGATTGTTCTCATGGCATGATCATGTTTAGATCTCAGTTTGGTGAGAAGTGTGATTTCTATGGTGATGATTCCCAATCCCACTAGTCTCAGCAATATTATGTTTGAGATGTTGTCACTTGAGAACTCTGTTTTTATGGTTTATGCACTAGATGTGACACCTGAACCTCATCTGAGACTTTGTGATATCCCATTGTTCGGGAGTTCCCTGATGAGGTTCTAGGTTTTCCTCTGAGAAGGAAAATTAACTTTAGCATTGAGTTGATGCCAGAGTCTGCCCCGATATCGAAAGTCCCGTACATATTGGTCTGAAAAAGCCCTCACTGTCTTCATGGAGTTGATGAATAGGGTCTTTAGAGAGTTCATAGACCAGTTTGTGATTTTGTTCCTTGACGATATCTTGGTCTACGCGAGGACTAAGAGATAGCACAAGATGCATTTGATGTACGTACTTCAGGCTCTTCGGGACTCACAATTTTATGCCAAATTCTCAAGGTGTGAGTTCTGGTTGGATAGAGTTGTATTTCTATGTCATGTTATTTCATCTCAGGGCATAGTACTGGATCCCAATTGACTCAGAAGGATAGTAGATTTGTGTGGACAGAGGAGTGTGAATCGAGTTTCATATTTCTAAAGGAAGGTTGACTATAGCTCTACTTTTGGTGTTGCCTGCGGTTTCGGTGGTTTTGTGGTGTGTTCCGATGCGTCATTGAATTTAGTGGGATGTGTTCTGATGCAGAATGGGTGAGTGATTGCTTATTATTCTTGACAGCTAAAACCGCATGAGACTCGCTACCTAGGTTTTGGAGTTGGCTGTCATTGTGTTTGCATTGAATATTTGGCTCACCTATCTTTACGGTGAGCAGTTTGTGGTATACACCGACCAAAAATATTACAGTATATCTTCATGTAGTCAGATCTGAACATGAGACAACTTCGGTGGATGGAGTTACTCAAGGATTTTGAGTGCGACATCAGTATCGATCAGGGCGAATGAACCTTGTGGAGGATGCGCTTAGTAGGAAAGTGCAGAATTTGATGATGAAGTCTCTGAATATTTCGAAAGTCCATGAGAATTTGGGGACTTTGTGATGGAGATTTTAGTCATGTGGAAATTACTATCGTTTCTTCCATCCAGGTTGAAACACATATCGTCTCAGATATTAGAGCAGCACAGAGGATGGATCCGTATATTCATGAGTTGAAATTGAAGTCCCCGACAGGTTAGTCAGATGACTTTACTGTTGATTCTGATGGATGTTTGAGATTCCAGAGGGGGTTAGTGGTTCCTAATCTGGTAGATTTGGAGGAATCGATCCTGAAAGAAGACCATTGTAGTCGCCACAGTGTCCATCCTGGAAATAGGAAGATGTATCATGCCTTGAAGTCTAACTTTTGGTGGGAAGGCATGAAGGTGATATTTCGGACCTTGTGCTCGATGCTTGAATTGTCGGTAGGTCAAGGATGATAGAATGAGACCCGATGGTATGTTGCAGAGTTTGGAAGTGTGGCGCCCTAGTCCACCATTTGTTTCAAAAAAACACACTCGAAAGCTTACGGAAATACGCACAACTTTTTCAAATTTTTGGAATTGAAAAGAAATGAACGTTCAGGGATGGTTGTGTGATAAAAGAACAATTCAGCTCACATGTAGCTAAATAGATTAGGAATTGCAATGCGAGAACTGGTGACACTTTGTGAGCTGATCACACGCGGATTGGGAGAACAGTAATGGAAATAATGTAAACACTCAACACAAACAGCTCGCGGGCTGTATCAGCTTAGAGGGAATAAGATCAGAGTACAATTACTAGCATAAAAATATTTTGATAAAAATAGGTGGAAAGCAGTTTAGAACACGTCAAAAATCGAACAGTCTGATAAAAATTTTGTTCACAAAAGAATGCATCCTGTAGCAGCACAAAAACGCTGGTCTTTTGATAAACACACTTCCCTGATCTTCTCCAGCTCGCATCGCCAACTCTCAAGGAAAAACCTCACCTTCAACCATGAAAACGAGTGAGCCTAGGGGCTCAGCAGGTAAATCTGGTGATAGCAAAGGCATGCACAGAAAAAAGCTTTTAATGTAAACTGAAATCTCAAAAGCTGAAAGAACTGTAACTGAGATAGCATAACTAAACATTCTTAAACATATTTAAAACATTTAAAGCAGTTACTGGTATGAAAGAAGTAGACTTTAACATAATCTTTGCTCAAAACTGAGGCTGTAAACAACCCTGTTCTTATTTTCTTTCGTTACGGCACAGAAACACCTCCATAGGTCAGTTCGCTTGATCAAGCTATCATCTGAATTCAAGAACTGGGGAATAAATCCCAACTTAACTGTTGAAGGGGGCATTTAGTTCGTCAACTAGGATCCTTATCCTCCCTATGGAGGGGCACACCGATCCGTCAACTAGCGTCCTCACCCTCCCTGTACTGACCATCTGATATCTTTGCCATAAATCATTTAACTTTTGAAATCTACTTCCTTTAAACTTTAAAATATGGCAGGGAAAACTTCTGGCATCTCTCCTTGTAACCTTGCCATATACCATTAAAACATTTGAAATAACAGACTGTATGCAAGAGGTTCATTACTACAAAACTGTATTTTTATTTGAAAAGACTTCTGAGTGTACGATAGAACACGGCTAGGATTTTTGGGATCGGCTCGGATAGAAAACTGATATCAGCTCGGGCTAAAATATGTTAATAGAACAGCAAAGCTCTGAACTGATGAACTATCTCTCGAAAAGGATATAACTGCGAATGGATTGGAGTTATACTTTCGAATTGAAGCTAAAAGAAACAAATATTTAACTGGAAATCACTGTACTAGTCCAGAACAGGTATAATCTGGACCATCTTGGAGTGAAGCAGCACGTGAGCGTACTGGTTCAAAATATAAAATCAGTTCAGGATATAAAATGGCTCACGGCTCAAATACAGCTCCGAGCGAGCAAAACAGTTTACAAGCAACTATTGGTGAAGAAAACAGCTTACGAGCGTAAAACAGCTCTGGGTGAAGAACAGCTTACGAGCGTAAAACAGCTCTGGGTGAAGAAAACAGCTTACGACTTGTTGGTCAACACAGCCTAGGGAAAGTCAACACAACTTAGAATAATCGGGCTAAATTATGAAAGTCAACCAAGGTCAACTCAGCTTAGGGTAAAAAACCAGGTTTCAAGCTTAGAGCAGCTCGGAGGGAAAAAGAACCAGATCGCGAGCGGGCTGAACAATGAAACCAGCTCGGAAGCGGGCTGAACAAGGGAACCAGTTTAGAAGCGGGCTGAACAAGAAACCAGCTTGGAAGCGGTCTGAACAAGGAAACCATCTTGGAAGCGATCTGAACAAAGGAATCAGCTTAGAAGAAATTCGAATAGACTCGCTAAGCTTATCAGGTCAGAATAGAGTTATAACTAGACCGTCTTTGCCTATCTGCTCAAAACCTCATCCTTAGCCATTCCATGGAAACAACTTGGAGAAGTTCGAACCGATTAGCTAAGCTTATCAGATCATAGCAGCGTTCCAATTAGACCAGCTTGCCTATCAGCTTAGAACCTCATGCTTAGCTATCTAGCACGAGTACTGAATATAGCTTGGAGAAGTCCAAACCAATTAGCTAAGCTTATCAGATACCAGAACAGCACCCTAACCAGACCAGCTCCGCCTGTAAGCTCAAAACCTCATCCCTAACCATTCGTCACAACTTATTCTCTAAAGCTACATACGTACAACCAGACATTTTAAAAAAAAATACGACAGCTCCAACTGTCGTAGAAACTCCACTGTAAAACATTTGGGAACTTTAAAACCATTTTTGAAACCACCGAAAGCGTACAGATTTTAACATCATTTGAAAACCATTAAACATTACTCAAAACTCTGAAACAGATGCAAACATAAAGAAACAGCACGCATAGAAAGGTGAAAAATAATATTCTTTCACAGAAGCAGCAAGAAACAGAGTTTACTTGCCACAAAGTTGAACGAAAGGTTGCAGAGAACAGCTCCGGCTTGAATCTACCACAAGCACGATCAAAAAGCTTAAGAAAACTTTAAATAAAATCTTTGGTTGGTCCCTGTTTAGAGGATCACACCACGGCCTTAAAGGAGCTCCATTAATGAAAACAGTGTAGTAGATTTTAAAAACTGTACGCAGGTCATGGGTTGAGGGGCAATTGAAATCATTATATTATCCTCTACACCAACCGAAATCATTTTGTTTAAAATATTTTATTTTTTTTAAAACAAAACATTTTAAAAACTCAAACCGTGCTTTTTAGAACTCGGTCGGCCACTCCTGCGAATCGGTTCCTGGTCTCATCTAAAATGCATCTCAAACAAAAGCTGAATCACTGAATTGAAGTTGAAGAAGGGTACTGAAATTAGAAAAGTAAACCCTTCAAAGATTAAGATTTGACATTGTGGATTTATGGATTTCTGGGCGTTACAACTCTACCCTCCTTGTAAAACTTTCGTCCTCAAAATTTAATTACCTAAACAGCTCAGGGTTATGACTGTTCAAATATATCTGGACCCAGATAAGCTCTCTCCCTTGCATCATCCCAGTGAATTGCTGTCTTGCCCTATCGACCATACAGAGCTTCATAAGGGGCCATCTTAATCGAAGTTTTGTAATTTTTACTGTAAAAGAGAACTACCAAATGAAGCTTCTAATCCTAGCTTTCAGTAAAGTCTATAGCATAAGCACGGAGAAGATCTCGTAGCGTTTGGATTACCCTATCAGATTTTCCATCACTATCTCCTTGACATACATCTCAGCGTATCTGTTCAGATTTTAGGTTGTATTTACTGGTAGACAGTGAGCTGACTTAGTTAAACAATCAACTATGTCCTAGATGGAGTTGAAACCATGAGGTGTTCTGCGCAGTCTTACCGCAAAGTCCATCTTTAAAATTTAAGCGGCCTAGAAATGTAACCTTTGCTAACCAGGGTTCACACTTACAGGACTCAACAAAAAAATTGCCTATCCTACCAAATTGTAACACCATCCTAAGCTGATTCGAGGGATATTTTCTGTTCTTAGAGTAGATCGAAATGTCACCTATAAACTCTTCTACAAACTGACCAGATAAGGTTGGTACACTCTACTCCTAATCCATGAATGCTAAAAGTGCAATCGTCAATCCAAATGGTATCACTAAAACTCATACTGGCCCTAGCGCGTTCTGAAGGTAGCCTTGTAAATATCCGCTAGCTTCAATATTCAGCTGGTGGTATCCAGATCAGAGACAAATCTTAGAGAACACTGTTGCTCCTTGAAGTTGGTCAATAGAGCTTCGATTCTCGGAAAGGGATACTTCTCCTTCACTGTCAGCTTGAAAAATTCTCTGAAGTCTGAACACAACCTCAAGCTTACATCCTTCTTCTTAACAAACAGCACGGGTGCTCTCCAAGGTGAGGTACTAGGACGTATGAAGCCTTTGTCTAAAAGATCTTGAATTTGATCCTAAAATTTTCTTATCTCTATAGGCGTAAGTTGATATGGCAGTTTAGGTACAGGGGTGGCACCGGGTACCAGTTCGATCACACACTCAATCTCTCGATCTAAGATGTCACCTGTAACAATTTTGAGAAAGGCGTCCACTACTACCACATTCATCAGTTTAGGTTTCTCATCATTATCTAGGGACGAAAAGCTAGCCAAAATCCTAAACATCCTTTTCTCAACATCTTAGGTTTTCCTAGCTGAAATCATACAAGGGACTCCCCTAATCTGGTTTGTTTCAAACAAAAACTGATTCTCTCGGGGTTGTTTAACCTCTACTGTCCTTATTTTAAAATCAATAACTTCCCAAAATTAATTCAAACTTAGGCATGGATGACACGATTAGGTTGGTAGTCGGTAAATATCCTTAGATCCTAAGATCTATGCTACAAAACATACTATTGGGTACAAGTCTCTCTCCTGATGACACAGCCTCACAATAACCTACGAATAACGTCCAGGTTGCATGGGTAGTTTCTTAAAAAAAGGATCTGATATAACTAACGGGTTGCTCCCTGGGCTAACGAAGCAAATAAAGGCATACCAGCAATACTAGTAATCTCACCCGAAGCTTTTGTGGCATATGGATTCGCCTAATCAGCCGACATCACGCATGCTCTGCTGGTTATGGGCTGCTTTGGCTGGGGACATTTCCTGGCAATGTGGCCTGGGGCACCGCACTTGTAGCACAGATTCTGACCAACTCTGCACTGACCAGTGTGCTTCTTGTTGCATATTGGACAAGAAGGTTTGTTGCTTATCTTGGGAACTGAGTGGATTGGTTGAGGTTGCTGCTCTTGGGGTTTCTGCTGATCGTTCTTTGGTCGCTTGGCCAAATTCTGGTCTCTGAGCTGAAAATCCTGGTGTTCCTATTTGCACCAACACCTCTTCTAAGGATCCTCATGGCTAGATCCTCGGTCTGAAGATTGACCACTCCACTGACTCGATTGCTCCATTAAGCGCTCTAACAGTTGGGAAATCCTAGCTAAGACACGACTGTTGTCACCTGAGTCGGTGTTCCCTGACATAGCGTTCCTTCATCCGCTACCTCGACCTCCACCTCTACCTCTTCTTGAAGTGATCTGAAACTTAAGCCAAGTCCACAACATAAATTCTAGGAAGGGATGCTTTGAATTTTAAACTAAACTTAAAATAAAACTCACAAAGTGGAGAAAGCGACTGCCCAGAACTGTCTCAGACTGGAGGCAAGTGTTTATCTCAAGAACCATGCTCTGATACCAAGTTGTGGTGTCCTTGTCCACCATTTCTTTCAATACACACTCGAAAGCTTACGAAAATACGCACAACCTTTTAAAATTTTTGGAATTGAAAAGAAATCAACGTTCAGGGATGGTTGTGTGATAAAAGAACAATTCACCTCATGTGTAGCTAAATAGATTAGGAATTGCAATGCGAGAACTGGTGACATTTCGTGAGCTGATCACACACGGATTGGGAGAACAATAATTGAAATAATGTAAACACTCAACACAAACAGCTCGCGGTTTGTATCATCTTAGAGGGAATAAGATCAGAGTAAAGTTACTAGCATAAAAATCTTTTGATACAAATAGGTGGAAAGCAGTTTAGAACACTTAAAAAATGGTACAGTCTGATAAAAATTTTGTTCACAAAAGAATGCATCCTGTAGCAGCACGGAAAAGCTGGTCTTTCGATAAACACACATCCCCAATCTTCTCCAGATTGTGTCGCCAACTCTCAAGGAAAAACCTCACCTGCAACCATGAAATCTAGTGAGCCTAGGGGCTCAACAGGTAAATCTGGTGATAGCAAAGGCATTCACAGAAAATAGCTTTTACTGTAAACTAATAGCTCGAACGATGAAAAAACTGTAAACTGAGATAGCATAACTGAGCATGCTTAAACATACTTAAAAAATTTAAAGCAGTTACTGGTATTAAAGAAGTAGACTTTAAAATAATATTTGATCAAAACTGAGGCTGTAAACAACCCTGTTCTTATTTTCTTTCGTTACGGCACAGAAACACCTCCATAGGTCAGTTTGCTTGATCAAGCTATCATCTGAATTAAGGAACTGGGGAATAAATCCCAACTTAACTGTTGAAGGGGGCATTTAGTTCGTCAACTAGGATCCTTATCCTTCCTATGGAGGGGCACACCGATCCGTCAACCAGCATCCTTACCCTCCCTGTGCTGACCGTCTGATATCTTTGCCATAAATCATTTTACTTTTGAAATCTACTTCCTTTAAACTTTAAACAATATGGCATGGAAAACTTTTGTCATCTCTCCTTGTAACCTTTCCATATATCATTAAAACATTTGAAATAACAGACTGTACGCAAGTGGTTCATTTCTACAAAACTGTATTTTTATTTGAAAAGACTACTGAGTGTACGACAGAACACAGCTCTAGGATTTATGGAATCAGCTCGAATAGAAAACTGATATCAGCTCGGGCTAAAATAAGCGAATAGCGAACTCTAGAGCTCTGAACTATCTCTCAAAAAGGATATAACTGCAAACATATTGGAGTTATACTTTCGAATTGAAACTAAAAGAAACAAAATTTATCTCAAAATCACTGTACTAGTCCAGACGGGTCTAATCAGGACCATCTCGGAGTGAAGCAACACGTGAGCATACTGGTTTAGAATAAAAAATCAGTTCAGGATAGAAAATGGCTCACGGCACAAATACAGCTCTGAGTGAGCAAAACAGATCACGAACAGCTATGGGTGAAGAAAACATCTTATGAGCGTAAAACAGCTCTGGATGAAGAAAACAGCTTTTACGAGCGTAAAACAGCTCTGGGTGAAGAAAATAGCTTACGACTGGTTGGTCAACTCAGCTTAGAGAAAGTCAACATAACTTAGAATAATCGGGATAAATTACGAAATTCAACCAAGGTCAACTCAGCTTAGGGTAAAAAGACCAGGTTGCAAGCTTAGAGCAGCTCGGAAGAAAAAAAAACAGATCGTGAGCGGGCTGACAATGAAACCAGCTCGAAAGCGGGCTGAACAAGGGAAACAGCTTGGAAGCGGGCTGAACAAGGAACCAGCTTGGAAGCGGTCTGAACAAGAAATCAGCTTAGAAGCGATCTGAAAAAATAAATCATCTCTGGAGCGGATTGAATCAGCTTATAAGAAATTCGAATAGACTAGCTAAGCTTATCAGGTCAGAACAGAGTTCTAACTAGACCGGCTTTGCCTATCTTGTCAGGACTCGTGCTCATCAGAGTAAAACCACCCAATAATCAATAGAGGAAGCAATAAAAATAGTGGTTAAATTTTTCGCTTTTGGCCTGACTGATAAAAAACGTAACTTGAAATACAACAATACTCAAACTATCCCAGTTTAATAAAATTACGCAAGGCTAAAAGCCACAGTACAACACTAAAACATGTATCAAGCACCCTACAACAAAGACTACAACTGAATTCAACAAAGCGCAGGGCATCCCCCGACTATCAATACTGATACATATATACTATACTAACTGGGACACTCTAACCACCTCCTGGGGCACCTTCAGCTGGGTCAACTCCACAACCAGCTGAGTAACCTGGGAAACCTGGACAACACACACAGGCAAACAAACACCAGCCCCAGAGGGACATGGGGTCAAACCCCAGTACGGAGAGCAACTGAAAAACAGCAGTTAAATAGAAATAGATAAAATGGGAATGCTATGCATGAGAACAAGGCTACAACCGTAGACAGGGAGCCAAAGGATCTCAACGGCTGCTCAACAAACGATAACAGATCAGTTGAACACTGGTGGCCACGGTGTGTTAGCATATGGGAGCTACCCACTCGTCTCAACACACGGTACCAGATGCAGAACACAGCTCAACCTGCTGTTGTCCAACTCATGAGATGTGGGAGCTACCCACTCCGCTCATAGTTGCTAACAGATCCCAGAAGGGAGTTGAGGCATACGGGAGTTACCGGCTCATCCTCCAACAGGCATCCTGGTACACACAGATCAAGATAACAAAGCACGGCTAACCAAGATCTGGGTTCAACATAGAAATGCATGTATGCAATGAAACAGCTTGCAATAACAACACAAAAGGAGAAAGCAAATGACACAGAATCCAACACAGCAGCTCTCACAAAGTCCATGCCAATTCAATGTTGTAAGACAAGCTCACATCCGTACCTCAATTCTGAGCTACAAGTACCACAACGAAGTCCCGAGCAACACAGATATGAGAACCCACGAGCTACCTGAACGGCAGGAGTAATTCGACGCTTATGCTAACAGACTACAAAAGGGAGATGTCTTCGCGAACCACTCCAAGCTTGACGCTAGCTTCCAAAATCTGTACCAAACGAAGCTTCTTAGCAAGAGGAGTCCAACGCTACCACTCTCGCTTCAGTCGGAGCTGTCTACCACCGGAAATCGAAGAAGGTAAGGTTCGAAGAACAGTAGCTAGGGTATCGCGACAGGATATGGTTACGAGAAATAATTCTAAGTGGTCGGGAAAACAATACTGGACGAAGGGTCGAAGTCCTCTTAAATAAAACTCAAATCTGGTCACATCTGGTGAACAACAGCCACCGAAAACCTCGGGGTTCACATCTGAAACCAGCTCAGACCTAAGTACCACTCCAGATCTGGACACTACATCAAAGCAGACGTGGGACTTAATCAAACGACGTCGCACAGAAAACACGCTCGCAACTAATACACGTCATCCCACTAACTCAAGTCTAAAACACTAAGCGATGTCGCACCCATAGCACTAAGATCTGACGCACACTAGCTAATCAAATCTGAAATCCCTGAACCGCACCGGTCAACTCCACAACACGAACCGGGACCAAGAACCGAATCTGTCTACGCATAACTAACAACGCACACCTACTCAAATCTGGATACTTAGCAAAAGACAACGCTTCGCTTCCCGCGCGATATACTCCACTTGTGAGCCCAGAATAACGCGTGACTATCAGATCTGATTATAGAACTGAATATAGTTGACCCGCATAGACAAACGCTCAAGTCTGATTCTTACTCCGTAGAATCTCTAACTCTCCAGAGCTGCTCTAAGCACCAATTTGGACCCAATAACTTCACCAAGCATACCAGCCCAAAGCTGGCTCATCCCAGATTTGTTCAAGCCAAATCTGGTCTATGCTAAACCTGATTAATTAACTCAATTAATCCTTTAAACTTTCGGGTCTCACATCTCTCCCCCAATAAAACAGGATTTCATCCTCGAAATCGAACAAAGACTCTAGATCAAGAGTTCAAGATAATTGGAACAAACAACACAAGCAAACTAGCCACTGGAATCAAACGCAACATCTATTCAAACATATGTGGCTACTCTCGTTGCATTTTCTCTTCCAGTTCCCACATAGCTTCTTCTCTACCATGTTTGATCCACTGGACCATCACCAAGGGAATGGTCTTATTCCTCAGCTGTCTTTCCTTTCTGTACAAGATCTGCAAGGGATATTCTACATAACTCAAAGTCCGATCAAGCTCCACCTATTCAGTTCTCAACACATGCGAATGATCTGGCTCATACTTCCTCAACATAGACACATGAAAAACTTCATGTAAGGAGGACAGATCTGGCGGCAGCAACAGCCGATAAGCCAAAGGACCAATTCTCTCAACAACCTCATATGGTCCAACATAACGAGGAGCCAACTTTACCTTGAGACCAAATCTCATAACTCATAACGCTGCGAAAAGGAGAAACTTTCAGGAAAACAAGATCACCAACCTGAAATTCTAAAGGCCTACGCCTCTTGTTCGCATAACTGACTTTGCGATCTTGTGCAGCTTTCATTCGCAGGCGGATCAGATCCACTTGATCTCTCATTTGCTGCATAAATTCTGGAGAAGACAACTGCTTCTCCCCCACTTCTTCTGTTAAGATAAAATTTATTAGTTTTGGTGATAACAAAATAAGACCAAGAAATGATCTTAAGCTTTCGCAGAAGATTTCAGACTCCGTGACGTCATCCAAGTGTATTGAAGATTTCAGACTTCGTGACGTCATTCAAGTATATTGAGGATTTCATACTTCGTGACGTCATCCAAGTGTATTGAGGATTTCAGACTTCGTGACGTCATACCAATGGATTGAAGATTTATAAGTATCGAAGAGTTATAAGTCAAGCGTTGACATCTGAGTTGACTTTTGGGAAGTATTCAGAAATTAGCAGAGTTAACTATTCAAAGATTCAGTCTTTGTTGTCGGGTTGATGCTTTTGAAACAGATTTGGTTATTTTGATCAGTTCAGATATCAGGAAAAGTTATTCAGACTTGAGTAACAGATTGTGGTATATTGTTTCAGTTTTGAGTATTTCAGTTGTGAACAGTATCTACTTGGTTACCTCAGATCTCAGTAATTCATAAGTGAATGTATTCAGTTTTTGGATAAAGTTGCTTCGACATCAGAAGTGATAAATTCAGATTTTGGGTTATATGAGTAACGGAACATTCAGATATCGAGACAGTATCAGTTGTTGCATTCAGTTGTTGCAAATACTCAGCTATCTCTATGTATTCAGTTGTGACAGCTTCGAATACACAATCAGTGATGAGACAACCAATTACTTCAAGGGAGAAAGAACTGTTTTAACGAAAAGAGCTTTCAGGCGTATCATATGTTTAAATTGGAAAGAATCAATGATCATGATTGAATCGTACAAATTCCTGGAATTAAGGACAATTTCAGAGCTATTTTGTGTAATAGTACACAGTACGCAGAGGACGTTATACGATGTTTACCCAAATATGGTTATACGACAATTCAGCCCTGACGAAGCGTAATTTGCCTTCAGTGGAGCAGTGTATGCGATTGTACGATACGATGAAGATATGCAAAGGAGAATATTTCTGACCGTTGAGATCAAAGGGTATAAATAACTGAAGTTTTAAATGAAGAAGTCTCTCTTGCTCTCCGTCCATTTTCTCTGTTGATTCTCCGTCTTCATCGCTTCTGAGCCTTTTTGCTTGCCTACACTATCACTCACGAAAAAGCTCTCAGATATTCATTGGACGTTTCCATTGCAAAATATCCTAAGTCCAGTGTGTAAAACTCGAAGACATTCAGTTCAGATTCATAGAGTTAATCTTCGAGTTATCTTCTGGTTTACATTTGTAAACAGTTCTGTTGATCCGTCTTCATCGCTTCTGAGCCTTTTTGCTTGCCTACACTATCACTCACGAAAAAGCTCTCAGATATTCATTGGACGTTTCCATTGCAAAATATCCTAAGTCCAGTGTGTAAAACTCGAAGAACATTCAGTTCAGATTCATAGAGTTAATCTTCGAGTTATCTTCTGGTTTACATTTGTAAACAGTTCTTGTTGATAAAAGAACCAGAAGATTTACAGCACTCAATAGTTGTGTATTCCATTGTATAATCTATTTGAGTTTGTAACAAACGTTCTACATAAAGCCGTATGAGTAAAACTAAAGTGTTTGTGAACAGCAGCTGCATCTGCGTGTATTTGGAGATTGCTAGGAGTTCACTTGGAGTGTGGCTCAGTGACCGGGTGTTTACAGTGTCTGTACTCATCAAATCCTTCTAAAAAAGTGGAACCTTCCTGAAAAGGAAGAAGGGGAGACGTAGGATTTGATATCCGAACTTCCATAAACAAATCTCTTGACATTGCACTTTTACTTACTGCATTTATTTTCAGTTTACACTGTTCACTGGTTACTCGACTTTTTCCGTACATTTATTGTTAGTCGAGAGATCAGCATTTTGATTGAGATACCTTAAATCTGGTAACACAGATTTAAGTTAAGCGAGACGCTTGTAAAAATCGTTTTAAGGTTTCGAAAATTTTAAATATAAGGAGTTCATTCAACCCTCCCTTCTGAACTCGTAAGGCTGTTTTTGATCCATATTGATCCTATCAATTGGTATTAGAGCCTGCGCTATCTCAGTATTGAATAGTTTTTTATTCGTGATTTACATGTTTCAATATGTCTGCCTCTCACAACAAGATTCTTATGTTTTCTAAGGAGGACAATGATGACTGGAAGATCAGAATTCAAGCGCACTTAGCTGCTCAAGACGATGATATGTGGTCAGTCATCACTGATGGTACAATGAAAATAATGAAGATCAATATAGCATTCGCGACGACTGATGGTGCACCTGAGTATGTAGAAAAGAGGAGACATGAGTATACCAATGAGGAGAAAAAGAAGGCGAATCTGGACAATGTGGCCAGGGATATTCTATACAAGACGGTGGATAAAAATATGTTCAGCAAAATCAAAACCTGTGCCACAGAAAAGGAAATCTGGGAGAAGCTGACTCAAATTTGTGAAGGCAATGATGAGACAAAGGAGAATAAGCTTACAGTGGCCCAGCAAAAATATGAGTCCATAAAGATGAAAGATGGAGAAGCCATGGCAGAGTTCGATGAGCGTTTCAGTGCTGTGGTGATAGAGCTTATCAGTTTGGGAAAAGATTACAGCAACTGAGAGCTGGCACTCAAAGTGATGAGAGCGTTGCCCAGAGAGTGGGATGTTAAGACCATGGCGATGCGGGAACCCAAAGATCTGAACAAGTTGGAGCTTCATGATCTGTTCGTGAATCTAAAAGCATATGAGTTTGAGCTAGAGACAAGATCTGAAGCTGGACCCTCAACATCCCAACCAACCAAAGCATTAGCGGCAACAACATCTGACAGTGTTCTCCAAGCACTAGAAAGACAGCTGATCAATTCAGCAACGACGTCATGTCCCTCTTCGTTAAGAAGTTTGGGAAATATCTGAGAAAATCCTACAACCCTTCTTTCTCTTATAATAATTATAACAAATCTGAAAAGTTATCTACTGATATGAACTGTTTCAACTGTGGTCATCCAGGTTATTTTGTTGCTGATTGTAACAGGCCAAAGAAGGAGGACAGACCCAGAAAAGATGAGAAGAAAGACGAAAGATCAAAGGAAAGATCCAAAGAAAGAAGAATGAGGACAAGATCTGATAAGAGGCCCAGCAGAAAGAACGATTGCAAAGTACTAGTTGCAGAGGAGAGCAACAAAAACTGGGCGGATACAGATTCTGATTTCTCATCAAGCAGCTCTTCCTCAAGCGACAGTGAACAGGAGGAAGTTCACTGCCTAATGGCTAACCAATCTTCAGATGACGAGGTATTCGATTTCTCAAATACTGAATTTACACGGGAGGACCTAATCACTGCACTAAATGATATGGTCCAAGAGTACCGTAAGCTTTCTCACACATTCGAGGAAGTTAAAGCCAAAACGTGGATTTGAAAAAATAGATCAGTGAAACCAAGTACTGTTGAACTTGGTGAAGCTGACAGTTTGAAAATCGAGTTAAGTAAGCTGACAGCTGAGAATGAATTGTTGAGAAATGAATCTAGTGAGCTCAAAGCTGAAAATGAAAGATTAAATGAGGTGATGAGCTCCTGGACAAAGTCTTCAATTTCTTTGAACAAGCTGCAAGAGAGTCAAAAGCCAGTTAATGATAAATCTGGCTTGGGTTTCAATGTTAGTGAAAGCAGCTCTGGAGAAACAAGTACTCAGTCACAGCTGGCGTATGACAAGTTCAAAAAGATGAGCTTTGTCAAAGCTAGTGTGATACATGATCCATGTGAGTCGGTATGGTATTATGACCAGATCTCGGAGCCATTGAATAAGAAAGGAAAAGCTGGTTTCGGTTATGACAGACCCGAGAGCCCAAAGTGTGGTTGGCTAAAGAACAGACTTGACAAGGAAAAGGCAAAAGCTGGATCCAAGTCATTTGTTCAGAACCAACAAAGACGTGGCTCTAAGAAGGTTAAGTCTGAATGGAAAAAGGTTAGGCCTCATAGAGATCTGAATGGTCAAAATACCAAACCAAAGCTCAACAGATCTCACAGTACATATGCACAGACCATTATGGACTATCATAGTGGGAAAGCTGTCAAAGTAATTCAAGTATGGGTCCCGAAAGGGGTAATCCTATCTGGACCCAAGTAAAATTGGCTACCAAAATCTGTTTTTTTTTATGATTGCAGGATAACAGGTACAAAGCTGGAGATGAGTCAATATTTTGGTACCTGGATAGTGGTTGTGCACGTCACATGACAGGGAATCCAAAGCTGCTATCAGATGTTACTCCATACAAAGGAGAAAAGATAGTTTTTGGTGATAACTCACATGGTAACACTGTGGGTAAGGGTAAACTTACCCACGGTAACATTTCAATATCTGATGTTTTAGTCGTTGATAATTTGCACTATAATTTGATTATCATAAGTCAGCTATGTGACAAGGGTTACATATTTAACTTTCAACAACACACATGCACAGTTCAGAGTCAAAATGGTCTGACTGTGTTGGTAGGTAAAAGATCGGGGAATACCTACATTATCAACTGGTCAGAGCAAATGGGATCTGAACAAATCTGCCTTGCAGCTAACTCTTCCAAGAGCTGGTTGTGGCATCAGCGAATGAACCATCTTAACTTTAAAACGCTTGCCCATTTGAGTCAGCATGAACTCGTTTCTAGTATGCCTAAACTAAATTTTTCTAAGGAGAAGATCTGTTCCGCATGTCAGCTTGGTAAACAAATCCGTTCTACTTTTAAAAAAAAGGCGGTAAACGTTCTTCCCGAAGCTTAGAGCTTTTACATATGGATCTCTTTGGTCCTATTCCCGTAACAAGCTTAGGGGGAACGAACTACACTCTAGTCATTGTTGACGATTTTACAAAATTTACTTGGGTGTTGTTTTTAAAAGCAAAACCTGATACCGTTGACCAACTCATTCGGCTTTTAAAACATTTACAAAATGACAGATCTTGTACAGTCAACAGGATAAGAAGTGATCATGGTACCGAGTTTTTAAATCATAAATTAACTTCTTATCTGGAAGACTTAGGAATAATGCATGAGCTTTCAGCAGCTAGAACTCCTCAGCAGAATGGGCTGGCTGAGAGGAGAAATCACACTTTAAAAGAAGCTGCTAGACCTATGATTGCTTAATCCGGTATTTCGCAAATATTTTGGGCAGAAGCAGTTAATACAGCTTGCTACACTCAGAACAGATCAATGATAAATAAGTTGCACGATAAAACCCCATATGAGATCTGGAGTGGCAAGAAACCTGATATATCATACTTCAGGGTGTTTGGGTGCAGATGTTTCATTCATAATAATGGTAAAAAGCACCTAACAGCTTTTGATGCAAAATCTGATGCAGGTATCTTTCAAGGTTATACAGCAGTGAGCAAAGCTTATCAAGTTTTCAACAATCGAAGTTTGACTGTTGAAGAATCAGCACACGTTGTCTTTGATGAGACAAGCTTTAGATCCAACTCAGCTGCGAGCCTCAACGATTTATGCTAACGTCTAGAATCATCCAGAATTGATTACTCATATGATGATGTGGCACAACAAAGACATTCAGCTGAGATGGAACCTGAGCTTGACACACCACACGACAATGCTCAACAAGATCTGAGGTAATCCATTAGTCATCGATTTAACTAACGTTGACTCAACGCAGGATCAGATCTCTCCAAGCGTGCCTGCTGCTGGAGCTGAAGAGACGAATGCTCAAGATTTTGTTCAAACAGATGTTGCACAAACAGATCTCACCACACAACGATCAACATCTGATGCACAAAATATGAGCACCTCTCACCTAACATCTGGTTCAAATCTGGAACAAGTACCCTATCAATTGACATCAAATAATACAGATGTGGCTATCCAGCAAGACATCCAAGCAGAACAGGAAGCAAACCCAATTGGACTTGATCTCCGGTGGAATAGAAATCATCCACCCGAGCAGGTCATAGGTAACATCGAATCTCCTGTTCGCACACGAAGCTAGCTTATGCATGATCATTTTGATTCAGCATTCATCTCACATATAGAACCGAAACAAATAGATGAAGCCTTAGCA
Source organism: Dorcoceras hygrometricum (assembly GCA_001598015.1). Taxonomy (NCBI): domain Eukaryota; kingdom Viridiplantae; phylum Streptophyta; class Magnoliopsida; order Lamiales; family Gesneriaceae; genus Dorcoceras; species Dorcoceras hygrometricum. The sequence goes on along the minus strand of KV001978.1, from coordinate 2,447 downwards.
GACCCAAGCTGGGTAGATGCAATGCAAGAAGAACTTAATCATTTCAAGCGAAATAATGTTTGGCAACTTGTACGTAGACCTTTTAATCATTCATTGATAGGAACTAGATGGGTCTTTAGGAACAAACTGAATGAAGATGGAATAGTAAAAAGAAACAAAGCTAGACTAGTTGCTCAGGGCTTTAGGCAAATGGAAGGCATGGATTTTGATGAAACCTTTGCATCTGTAGCTAGATTAGAAGCTATTCGCATGTTCTTAGCATATGCTGCATTTAAAGATTTTAAAGTCTTTCAAATGGATGTTAAGAGCGCATTTCTTAATGGCATCTTAAATGAGGAAGTGTATGTTGCACAACCTCCTGGCTTCGTAAATCATACATATCCAGATTATGTTTATAAATTGGATAAAGCTCTATATGGGTTGAAGAAAGCACCCAGAGCTTGGTATGATACACTTTCAAAATTTCTCATCGAGCATGAATTCACAATAGGCACTGTTGATAAGAGACTATTTAAATTTGTCAAAGCTGATCATTATCTGTTAGTTTAGATTTATGTTGATGACATTATATTTGGGTCAACTAACCCCAATCTATGCAAGAAATTCTCTAAGTTGATGCAGGACAAATTTGAGATGAGCATGATGGGAGATATGACGTTCTTTCTGGGTACAAGTTAGACAGCTGAAAAATGGAATTTTCATTAACCGAAAGAACTGCTGAAGAAATTTGGCATGAACAATTGTTCAGCAGCTGCGACCCCAATGAGCTCATCAATCAAGCTAGACAAAGACGAAGCTGGATCTGTCATTAAGGTATCTCTATACCGTGGTATAATTGGCTCCCTGCTTTACTTGACTGCTAGCAGACCAGACATCATATTTGTTGTCTGTATGTGTGCTAGATTTCAAGCAGAGCCAAAGCAATCACATTACATATCCGTGAAACGGATCCTTAATTATTTAAAAAGAACTTCCAACGTGGGTCTTTGGTATCCCAAAGACTCAATGTCAGGCCTCGTGCTCTAATCAGAGATAAAACATACAAACACATGCGGAAGCTACTAAAAAGCGGGTAAAATTTTCGCTTTTGGCCTGACGATTTAAAACAATATAATTTAAAATAGTGCGAGACTCAAAATAGATATCCCAGTTTATAAAAACCACTAAACAACACAAACAATATAGCACACGAAAATAAGTATCAGAATTCAACCACTGGATACAACGACAAAGCGCAGGGCATCCCCCTGGCTAAGAATACTAATACATATAAATATGCTATACGCCACTGGGATACTCTAACCACCTCCTGGGGCACCACCAGCTGGGCTAAAACCACGACCAGCTGTAAAACCTGGGTTTCCTGAAAACAACACAACAAGGAAAACAACCAAGCCCCAGAGCGACATGGGGTCAAACCCCAGTACGGAGAGCAACTATAAAACAGCAGTAAATAGCAAGAATAAAATGCAGATGCTATGCATGAGGAAGGAGACAACAGCTCACCGGAATCTGCAACAGAATATGTGGCCACGGTGAGTGTATGACATGTGGGTGCTACCCACTCACCCCTACTCGCCCACCCTTACCAGATGCATCAACAACCCAACCTATGAACTGTGGTAGCTAGCCACTCGGCGCATAGGGGAAATGAGAGTGCGGAATCACCGCTCGCCCTCGCATCCTGGTAAGTAAACAGAACCCACAAATTTATCCAAGCCATAACATCGCTGATTACAAGACTCCAATCCGTACCTTAATTCCTAGTAAAATTACCACAATCAAAGGTCCCGAGAAATCTGAATTCCAACCTATCGAAACACACAGGGCAATATTCTCAAGGGACGCTAATACACAAAAAGCACGCTGGGAGTTACACACACTCAACCAGCTACTGATTGCAACAATACCACTAACAGAAAGCTTAAACAAAGGCTAATACTAAGATCTCAACAACAATTCAAAGTTCAACCTCAACGACGCAACACACGGCCGAAGACAGCAACTTCACGATCTCTCTCTAGCCAACAACAGCCTCCAAGAATGGTATAGAAAGGAAGAGCTTCTCTAGAGGAGTCCAACGCTACCTCGCACGCATCAAACAATGGCCGGAAACGATGGGAATTTGCCGGAAAAGCTCACGGTGAACAGTACTAGGGTTCGAAGAACAGAGGTCGACAACCAAGATAATATTTCGCTAAGTATGGGATCTGGTGCTTGAAATCGAAGACCAAGTCTTCCTTAATTACACACGAGAAAACTGATATAAAATCCACCGACACTAACAGATATCACAAACTACTAACAGAAACAGAAACAGTGCAAAGCTGGTGAAGAAATACCAACAGCTGAAATTCTCAAACAACACTAATCAAAACGGTGACCGCAGCGACTTAACAAAACGACGTCGCACCGCTTACGTAATCATATCTGCCATCAGCTGGTCT
>KV001977.1:72584-95327 GCA_001598015.1 Dorcoceras hygrometricum | reverse complement strand
CTGTTAAGTTGATTGGGTAGGAGTGAAGGCTAGTTGTGCCTCTGAATTTCCAGCCGTGAGCTCTTGAGAAATTGGCCGTGAGTTTGGCTGTTTTCCCTGAAATCTGTGTATTGTGTTTTGGGCAGATTTGTGCAGGAAGGGAGTTGCTTTGTTCCTTGAGGAAATTAAGGTACGGGTTGAGCTTGTAAATTTCAGCAAGGTGACGGCTTGGATGAATTGTGAGATGGCTTTGCGTGTTATGTGATTATTTGCCTGTTGAGGCTGCCGATCTATGAGATGGCCGTGTGTTATGTGTGGTATACATGTTGTTGGTATTGTTGTCGTGCATATGTTGATATGCTTGTTTTTGTCCAGCATGTGCATACACGTATTTGCATCTCATTCCAGTTTCATTGCCATCGTTGCGTCGTTCTTGTTCTGTTTCTTACCAGGTTGCGAGGGCGAGAGGCAATACCGCACTCTCATCTCCCTGCTGGGTTATGTTAGCCCCTATGCGCCGAGTGGCTAACTACCACAGTTCATAGGTTGGGCAACAGCAGGCCGAGTTGTTTGATGCATCTGGTATTCAGGTGTTGTGTCCTGGCGAGTGGCTAGCTACCACACTTGGAACACACCCAGTGGCCACCATTTGTTGCAGATTCAGTCGAGCTGTGCTTTGACTTCCTTTCCGATTGGAGTCTTTGGGTTGTTGTCCAGCATCTCATGCATAGCATCTGCATTTTATTCTTGCTGATTATTGCTGATTTATAGTTGCTCTCCGTACTGGGGTTTGACCCCATGTCCCTCCGGGGCTTGGTTTGTTTCTTTGTTGCGTTGTTTTCGGGAAACCCAGGTTCTACAGCTGGTCGTGGGTTTAACCCAGCTGGTGGTGCCCCAGGAGGTGGCTAGTGTGTCCCAGTAGCATATAGCATATATATATATATATATGTATCAGCTGGCCAGGGGGATGCCCTGCGCTTTGTCGTTGTACCCGTAGGGGAGATTGATACATGTTGTACTTATGTATGCTTTGTTGTTGGCTGTTTTGAATTGGTAAACTTATTTTACGTATTGTCGTATTTTAAATTATATGTTTCAAACCGTCGGGCCTAAAAGCGAAAATTTTACCCACTTTTTTGATAGCTTCCGCATGTGTTTATCTGTTGTGAGCACGAGGCCTGACATTTTTGGTATCAGAGCTTAAACTGGGATAAGCTCAATTTATTTGATCACACTTGAGTCTAGGCACAGTGTTGCGTATTGCATGTGCTTGACTTATACGACTACGTGCTGCATATTTTGTGTTGTATGCTTTCCTTGCTGTATCTGTTCTGTTTTCCTTATCCTGTTGAGTGTTTTAGATGCCGCCTAGACGTCGTGGTCGTAGTAGGGGTCTCTTCCAGGAATCAGGAGGACAGAATGAGGACCAGTCTAGTGCGCCTAGTCATACTCTTGAGAGTAGTGGAGAGGAGGAGGCTGCAGCTCCGCCGGCTCCTGTAGAGAGGATGGATGTGGTCATAGCTCGGTTTCAGAGGATGAGTCCTCCTATCTTCAATGGTGATGAGTCGAGTGAGGACGCGGATTCTTGGCTCCATAGCTGTACCAGAGCGTTTTGACAAGCAAGCCTAAGTCTTATGCTGAGGCCGTGGATACTGCTATCCACATCGAGGAGGGCATGAAGAGCCGTAGTGCGTGCAGGGCACAGGTGGCGCAAGCGGTGCAGGGTGGTAGGCCTGCTGGTCAGGGAGCTCAGTCGTCCCAGAGTTCTCAGTCCGCGCATTTTCCTCAGCAGCAGCAGCAGCAGGTAGCTCAGCAGTCTGGCCGTCAGAGGTTTCGACCCCGCGGCAGCAATTCAAGAAGAAGTCCGGTTCAGGGTCTTCTGGTTCTGGTAGTTCGAGTAGCAGCGGCTCTCGGGCGGAGTTTTGTGGTTTTTGTGGTGGAAAGCATTCTTCCACGCAGTGTGTTGGCGTGCAGGGCTGATATCCAATCAACTGAAAGGTAGTGGCCACGGGGTGTGTGAGTATATGGGAGCTACCCACTCGTCTCAACACACGGTACCAGATGCAGAACATATCGCTCAACCTGATGTTGCCCAACTCATGAGATGTGGGAGCTACCCACTCCGCTCATAGTGGCTAACAGATCCCAGCAGGGAGATGAGGGTAACGTGAGTTACCCGCTCGGCCTCCAAAACAGGCATCCTGGTACGCACAGATCAAGACAACAAGGCACGGCTAAACAAGATCTGAACTCAACATGAATAATGCGTGTATGCAATGACACAGCATGCAATAAACAACACAACAGAGGCAAGAAATAACAGGACAGAGGCATACACAGCAGCACACATAATATCCATGCCAAATCCAACGCTGTAAAACAAGCTCACATCCGTACCTTAGTTCTGAGCTATAATTACAACAAAAGCAGTCCCGAGCAACCAGATCTGAAACCTGCTAAGTCTGTGAGGATTGAGAATTTAGATTTGGGATTAATTGTTTTGATTTGGGATTAATCACGTGATTTTGAGGTTCCTGCTGAATCTTTGAGCGTCGCGTTAAGTTTTGGGAATTTTCTACCGTAGCGATTTTGGAGCTAAAATGTTAGCAGCAAGTTACTGTAGCTCCTGCTGGTGGAATTTGAAATCAGCAGATATGGTGACATCAGCGTGACGCATGAAGATCTGCTGGCGTTGGTGCGAATAGAAGTTGCTGCTGGAAGACATCGCGCGTAGCGTGAGTTTGAGCGAGGAAGTGACGCGTGTAAGTCAACATTTTGGAGTGTTGACTAATGAATTCAGCAGTTGCGTTTGTGTGTGACGTTCAGCAGATGAGTTGAGAACTAGTTGCGAGAGCTATCGATAGATTTGATGACGTAGGCGTGACGTATCCATTGCTGCTGGTAACATTTGCGTTGTTTTGGTTGCTGCTGATCAGCAGGCGCGCTTGTGCGAGAGCGTTGAAGCGGCGTCGTTTGAATAAGTGGAAACGCTGCGTTTTGAGCTTCGCGTTTGAGAGATTAGCTGTTGGCAGCTTTGCTTACGTATGTAAAATGACGTCGTTTGGTTTAGTTGTTTGGTTTAGTTTTCTCGCGACCAGCAGATAGCTGTTTTGAGGCGAGAGCTGTTGTCTGCTGATGGTTGCTACGGCGTCGTTTAGATTAGTTGGAGCGGTGTCGTTTTGTAGCGTTTTCGTGAGATTATTGTTTAGTCTTTGCTGCTGAATTTACGAAATGAATAGGGAAGATTGCTGCTGATAGACTTCTGCTGATTTCTTCGATAGATCTTGGTGAATCAGTAGGTGAGGTTTGAAGAGGTATTTATAGAAGTGTTGATCGACACTTAGAAATATTTTGAACCAGCCATATCTTATCTCTTCTTCTCCAAACCCTCGATTTTAGCTACTGTTCACCGTCATTTTCTATCGCGATTTCCCGTTGATTCCGCCCTCCGTTTTTAGAGTTCTTGGTAGCGTTGGAAACCTCTTGAGAAGACCTTTCTTTTCCTACCAATCTTGGAGGCTGTGTTGAGCTGGAGCGAAAACGCGAAACGGCTGAATTGAGCAGTAAGTCGCGCCGTGCGTTTCTATCCTTGGGTGAGCTTTCTTTCGTTGATTGAGCTAAGATATTGGACTGGTTCAATAAAAATAAAAATAGGGGCAAACACGTCCACGAATGGCCTTTGAGATAGCTGTTTCCTCTGTTTTGAAATACGTTGCACAGCTAACCTCGCAGGTTTCGGATCTGCACCCTCTGCAACTTGCCAAGACCCGTCAATAAAGAGTAGCGACCTTACCCAGCTAGTTGAAGAATGTTTGGATAAAATTGGGAATGAATCATGCCGCTATGTACATCAGCTCCTCAAAATAGCTTTGAACTAGATGGTCGTGTCCACTTCAATCGTTGTTGTTTCAGTTGCTCCAGCAGAGCTTCTGAGAGCAAGTCTAGCGCTCGAAGATCAATTGTAGAAGTGAGCGTGCCGGATTCAAAATTGCTACGCCTAACCTTCAAACATTTGCGAATCAACATCTCTCTGTACTTGGCTGTTATATACAAACGCCTCCTAACTGCTGGCTGCAGAGAATCTTTCTCAGCCCATTTCAATATCTGCTCTTCTTTGGCTGCCAGATCTGAGACTTATTTCAATGTTTCTAATCCACGAATACTGAAAGAATTAAATAATGAAACTATTTCCTCTATAATGGCGTCTGGGATCTGTACAAGAAACTCAACATCCATAGAAATCAACGAAAAAATCTCTTTGGCTGGATTGCCCTTTATCTCTTCTACAAGGGGCGCCTTCTCCTTGTCCATAGGGTCAATCTTCGGCAGGGTGGCCTTGTACCAGTCCACTTCCTTTAATGCTATTCTGCGACCAAACACGATCCGTGTAGGCTCCTCGGTCGAGATGGATGGAAGCATCATATCCTCAGGGATCCGCTTCAAAATGTCATCAATAGTCATGGACTCCTCATCAGACATAGATGTATCAGTAAGCTTCAGAACCTTGCTAAAGGGTTCTGTGTCTTCATAGTCAATAGCCTCCTCATCTGCTTCCTTGTCAACTGACTTCTCAGCGGTCTCCTTCTCAACAGTTTCCTCCACATCCTTCTCCTGCTCATTCGTCGCCTCATCATCAGAATCCTCTTTCAAAATCAATTTCCTTTTCGGTGCATGGCGTCTTTGAGCGCTATGGCTCTCAGCTGGTACAACAAAAATTGGTATAGCTTCTTGTATCACTGGTACTATCGCCAAATTCTTCTCCTTGGGAGCGGCTCTCCCAATAGTTGTTCTCTTCTTCTTCACAACTGGTTCAGCAACAGGAGCTGGTCTCCTCTTTGCTGCTGCCTTAACGACCTTCTCCACTACTGGCTCATCTGTCACCTCTTCAGCAGTGGTTGACACATATTTGTTTTTAGCAACGTAAGTGCCAACAGTCTTGACAGTAAGGATCTTCAGAGGTGGGAATGGCTTTGATTCCCCCAGAGTCAGATCTGGTGCTCCCTTTAGTAGAACGCAAATTTGAACGGCAAACCGGGCTTGCTTTGATGAGGGAGTCACCATATCCTTCAGAATAGCGAACAGAAATTTACTCCAATTGATTTTAATACCGCCATGGATAGCCACCATAAGCAAAAATCGTTCGTTGGTTACGGCATCAAAAGATCCAGCTTTGGCCGTAACTGTCTTGGCCAGAATGTCATTCGACAATCTGAACTCAACTTTCAATTCCTTCTTCTTACACGAAGTCTTAATCGGTTCACCACTCGAAGAAAAAGCTTTCCTAGCTTCATTTATAAACTCCTTAGGCAACTCATTCACAGTCTTCAGCCCTTCTGACGGTAGATCAAAACTGCACGCAAATAGCTCTTCGGAGATTTCCACAAACTTTCCCTCAACGGAACTTATCACTGAATCCCCTCGCACAACGGCATTTGCAAAGAAGGTCTCCAAATATCCTTCATAGATTGTCAGGCCGGGTGCGCTAGTACATAGATAATTACACAATTATGCGGAAGCAACAAAATCAGGGCTTAAAATTTTTTCGAAATGGGCCTGATCCAATATCATTCAAAATAAGTTTCATAATCAAAATATGAGTTTAACTCAAAACTCAACAACACAACAGGTAACAAATAACAAGTAGTAAATCAACTACAGATCCCCTCAATAAGTAAAGGCACGGGACATCCCCTGGCTCAATATAAATACATAACATTGGGACTCAAATCAAAAAGGGAATCGATCAGCTGAAGCACCACTCTGTCCAGCCTGGTTACCTGAAGAACCTTCCAAAGCCAATACGGACCAAGGCAGCCCAAAATAGGGAAAAATACGAGGTCAAACCTCAGTACGAAGAGCACAATAAAGCAACAGTCGTATCAGACAATGCAATATTTCAAACGTGCAATTCATGAGGGCTACCAAGAATCATCGGTAGGCAAAAAGAAGAGCACAACGACTCAGCTGTGCATATTTCATCATCATACTGCGATCTTTAGGTGCGACGACTCAGCCGACCATCACAGGGCAGTGGTATTCAGGCGCGACGACTCAGCCGACCACCACATCAAAAGCAGCGTTGGACCTTTCAGGCACGACGACTCAGCCGGACGATCGCAACGTGCAAAGGTATTTAGCTCACAAAGGAATCAGGCTCAATATGTATGCGTGAATGCACAACAGACTCATGCTTAATTCAATGCATATAATACACACGCACATTAAACAGATAAGAACACATAATCAGATTCATAAACTAACAGCGCACAGATCACAAAAATGTAACACGAATGAAATATCCCAAAGCTGCTAAGTCTAGCTCAATTCGTACCTCAAACCTCAATTCTACCTCGACAAATCTCACCAGAGCACGGCACCAACGTCCTGCTCAAATCTGCTTCCTCACTGACTCACGGTGAAGCTTAACAGGCACCGCTCAAAGCTCAAATCTGTCAAGATATCTCATAATCAGCTCAATTCTGAACTCAACAGCTTAAAATCTAAAGCCTCGTAGCTCAACTCAGCTACCTCTACTCTACAGAGCACTATCCAGCTCTCAATGAAGCTAGAACGGGAAGAATCACTTACCCAAAAGCTCAAATCTGAACGATGAAAACCATCGACTGGAATTCACGAAGATACTCGAAACTGCAACTACTTCGCTCCTCTTCCACAAGTTGATCTACAACTCCAAACTGGTATCAATCGCAAGAGCTAAGGAAGACGAACTCAGCGCCACCAATCTCGCTCCAAACAACGGTGGAAATCGACGGCAATCTAACGAAGAAGGGTTCGGATGAACAGTACTAATCGAGGGTTTCGAAGGAAAGAGATAGGAAATGTCGGGTTGAAAGATGACTAAGTGTCGATCGCTACTTAGCATTTAAATCCTTCAGTCAACACTGACTTATTCAGATCTCACCGACAACTCGGATCTTAGCGCTTAGGCAAAAAGTCCCTCAGATCTGGCCTCCACGATAACTCAAATCTGGCTTCGCTATGATAGACAAGCGCTACTAATCAAAACGGCATCGCATAAGGTTCCTATTCACTAACGCTAAACGACGTCGCGCTACATCCAGATCTGAAGCAGATCTCACCAACTCAGACCCGCTAACGCTCATCCAGGCTTGACCAAATCTGATATCATTAAATCGCACCGGTTTAATCCAAAGTCACGAACCGGACCGGTCCAAATTATATCGTTGACCAACGCTTGACTTCTCCTCGCTAACCAAATATGTCCCTCTCTCAACACCAGAACTGACTAGCGCCTAAAACGACATCGTATCTCTTCCCGCTCGTGGTAACTCACTCAAAACAGCGAGGACCAGATCTGGACACCCATATCTCACTCAAATCTAAAAATTCCAAAATCAACAATGAATTAACCAATTCTCTCAAACATGAAAATGTGATGACCAACATCTCTTTGGTTAATCCTATTCAGCTCTGAGTATTACGCTAGTCACCAAAAATACAGATTTCTAGTCCTCACATAGATAGTACAAGAACAACCCAGAAACCCACGAAGTCCAGTCGACTCAAGGGTTTTGAAAATAGTGACCATACCTTCGTCAGAGAGACTCAGAACTGAGTCGAAGTTGATTCGAATAGCGTTCTACATGATTGAAGCAGCCATTGCAATAGATCGATTGAAGAAAAACACTGATAATGAAGATAATCTGCAAAGAGCAAGAATACTGAAAGCACGAGAATATTGTTCGCAAGGTAAATGTTAGAGGAACGTAAAAAGTCATATAAAAATCACAAAGAATACGAAGCGGTACGATAAACAATGTTGATGTGACGTTTCGCATGATGACAACATGTGTCAATCATTCGATGGCGCAATCATAATTTGAAAGATTTTGAAATTTTAACCCGTACAGTTAAAAGTAAAAAGTGAACCGCCATTTTAAATACATCACAACCGTTGATCTTTTTAATGTTCCAGCTAGGGTAAGTTCAGATTAGATCACATATAAGTATCAGTTGTATATACGCGTAAGATGAATAGATTCAGATCACACGTATTCAGCTGACTCAGCACTTATTAACTCTGATCTGTTGTTTCCCCTAAAGCTGAGGTTCTCCAAAAGCTGAAGTTCACCAAAACTGAGGTTCGTCTTCGTTCCCCCCTGAACTGAGGTCCCAAATTTGAGGTTCAACAAAGCTGTTCAGCCTGAAATATTTCGTACAATCATAGATTAAGGCAATTCTAATAGACCAAGAAAGTTTCGAAAATACGAAAACTTAGCGTCTGGTAGAGGTTTCGTGAAGATGTCAGTAACTTGCTGATCTGTTGACACATACTCCAGCCAGACGTCCTTCTTGAGCACATGATCTCTTATGAAGTGTTGCCTTATGTCTATGTGCTTTGATCTTGAATGCAGCACAGGGTTCTGAGTGATGGCTATGGCATTGGTATTGTCACAGAAAATAGGAGCTTCAGAAGCATCAATGCCGTAATCTCTAAGCTGATGTTGAATCCATAAGATCTGAGCACAGCAGCTTCCAGCTGCTAGATACTCTGCTTCAGCTGTTGACGTAGCGATAGATGTTTGCTTCTTACTAAACCAGGAAATTAGCCGATCTCCCAAAAATTGACAAGTACCACTTGCTCTTCGCCTATCAATTCTACAACCTGCATAATATGCATTACTATAACCAATTAGTTGAAAGTTGGAGTCTTTGGGATACCAAAGAACCACATTGGAAGTTCCTTTCAGGTATTTTAAAAATCTCTTTACTGCAATATAATGCGATTGTTTAGGCTCAGCTTGGAATCTAGCACACATACAGATAGCCAACATAATGTATGGTCTACTAATAGTCAACTAAAGCAATGAGCCAATAATACCACGATACAAAGATACCTCAATTGTAGTTCCAGCTTCGCCTTTTTCAAGTTTGATGGAAGCACTCATCGGGGTAGCTACTGCTGAACTATTCTCCATACCAAACTTTTTCAGCATTTCTTTCGTATACTTAGCTTGATTGATAAAAATTCCATTCTCAAGTTGTCTCAATTTTAAGCCTAGAAAGAACGTCAGCTCTCCCACCATGCTCATCTCAAATTTTTCCTGCATCAGTTTAGAAAATCTCTGGCACAATTTGGGGTTAGTTGACCCAAATATAATATCATCAACATATGTTTGTACGAAAAGAACATGATCATTTTTAAAGTCTTATCAACTGTGTCTATAACGAAATCATGATCAATGAGAAATTTCGAAAGTGTTTCATACCAAGCTCTTGGTACTTGCTTCAACCCATATAGAGCTTTATCCAGTTTGTAAACGTGATCTGAATATGTATGATTTACGAAGCCACGAGGTTGTGCAACATACACTTCCTTAGTTAAGATTCCATTTAAAAAGGCACTCTTTACATCCATCTGAAAGACTTTGAAGTCTTTGTATGCAGCATATGCAAGAAACATGCGGTTGGCTTCTAATCTGGCTACAGGAGCGAAGGTTTCAACAAAATCTATTCCTTCTAGTTTTCTAGAACCTTGAGCTACCAGTGTAGCCTTGTTTCTAATAACAATACCATCCTCATTCAGTTTGTTGCTAATGACCCATTTAGTTCCTATCACTGAATGATTAGTAGGTCGAGGAACTAACTGCCATACATTATTTCTCTTAAATTGACTAAGTTCTTCTTGCATAGCATCTATCCAGATCGAGTCTGCTAAGGCTTCTTCTATCAGCTTAGGTTCTATATGCGAAATGAATGCTGAATTGAAGTACTCATGCATAAGCTGACCTCGTGTGAGAACATGAGAATTTACATTACCTATGACCTGCTCAGGTGGATGATTTCTATTCCACCGAAGATCAGATCCGATTGGATTTGCTCCCTGTTCATCTTTGATGTCTGGCTGTATTGCTTCATTTGATAACAATTGATAACTGCTGTTGATAGCTTGTGTATCTAAAGCTGGTTTGGATACAACTTGATGTATTGTATCATCTGCTTGTGCAGCATCTTGTGCAATGGTCGTTCCATCATCTCCAGCAGCTGGCACACTGGTTGCAATCTGTTCCTGCACTTGGTCAACATTAGTCAAATCAATGACTTCTATGTTACCTGTCAGATCTGGTTGCGCATTTGAGATGTCATCGTTTGGTGTGTCCAGTTCTGGCTGTTTATCAGCTGAATATCGAATTTGTGCCACGTTATCACTTGAGTCATCAAAGCTGGATTCCAGACGTGAACACAAGTCATTTAAGCTCCCAGCTGAATTGGATTGAAAAATGGTTTCGTCGAACACGACGTGAGCTAATTCTTCAACCGTCAAGCTCCAATTGTTAAACACTCTATACGCTTTGCTCAGGGTGAGTATCCAAGAAATATACCTGAATTAGATTTAGCATCAAAGGCAGTTAGATGCTTTTTGCCATTGTTATGAATGAAACATCTGCATCCAAACATCCTAAAATAAGATATGTCAGGTTTCTTGCCACTCCAGATCTCATATGGGGTAACGCCATTATTCTTATTAATCATCAATCTGTTTTGAGTGTAGCAAGCTGTGTTAACTGCTTCAGCCCAGAATTTTTGAGTAATGCCGGAATCATCAATCATAGTTCTAGCAGCTTCTTTTAAAGTACAATTTCTTCTCTCAGCTAACCCGTTCTGCTGAGGAGTTCTAGCTGCTGAAAGCTCATGCTTTATTCCAATGTTTTCCAGATAAGAGGATAGTTTTAGATTTAGAAAATCAGTACCTCTATCACTCCTTATCCGGTTGATATTGCAAGATTTGTCATTTTGCAAATGTTTTAAAAGTTTTATCAGCTGGTCAGCGGTCTGATCCTTGATTTTAAAAATACCACCCATGTAAACTTTGAAAAATCGTAAACAAAAACAAGGGTGTATTTTGTTCCTCCTAAGCTGATTACGGGTATTGGACCAAAAAGATCCATATGTAAAAGCTCCAAGCTTCGGATAGAACTTTTGCCGCTTTTCTTTTTAACAGTAGAACGAATATGTTTTCCCAGCTGACATCCTGAACAAATCTTGTCTTTTGAAAAATTTATTTTGGGCAAACCAGAAACCAAATCAAGCTTACTTAGTTTGGCAAGTGTTTTGAAATTCAGATGATTCTGCCACAGCCAGCTCTTGGAAGAGTCAATTGCTAGGCAAATCAGTTTAGATCCCAGATGCTCTGACCAGTTCACTGTGTAGGTATTCCCCGATCTGTTTCCTACTAATACTGTCAGACCATTTGGATTCTGAGCTATGCACGTGTGCTTTTGAAAGTCAACTGTGCAACCATTGTCACACAGCTAACTTGTACTAATAAGATTATAACACATATTTTCAACAAGAAGGACATCAGAGATTGAAATGTTACCATGGGTAAGCTTACCCTTACCCACAGTCTTACCGTGTGTCACCAAAAACAATTTTGGCTCCTTTGTGAGGCATCAGATCTGATAACAGTTTTGGATTGCTAGTCATGTGCCTTGCACACCCACTATCCAGATATCATTTGTTTGAGTCCTCCGAAGCTGTGTACCTGTTATCCTGCAATCACAAAAATAAACTTTTGGTACCCAATTTTACTAGGGTACAGATCGGATTTGTAACGCCCAGACATTTTTACAGCCACAATTAGAAAGTTATAAGATTTGAGAGATTAAATTGAAATGCTACTTATTCAACTTTCATTTCGAGTTGAGTTTCAGATTTGAGAATGCAATTGCAGGAGCTGTTTGGTCGACCCTTACGAGCCAAATGAATCCTTATTTTTAAATAAAACGATTCGGTTTTATAGCATCATATTTCACTTTAAAATAGAGTAGCACTTTTTAAAAGATTTTGACATATTGATTAAACGTGTTCCTTCCTTAGGCATTCTAATTCATATATATAGGATGTTAGCGACATCATGTATCATCATTTTAAACCAAAAACACTTTCCAAAAATCAAATGGTGCTCTCTGTGAAGAAACCGAGCAAAAAACATTCAAATCTTTTCAAAGGAGACGAGCGGTGCGTACGTGATTTGCCAGATTTCATCTGTAATTGTGTTACAGAATACAGCCAAGTAAACTCTGTTTCTTGCTACACTCATGAAAGCATATATTCAGTTCTGTTTGCATGTTTGTACGAGATTTTAAAGAGTTGAGAATTTTTTACGGCTGTTCTTCAACAAATGAAAGCTATGCTCTGTTTTTACAAAGAAGGTATGTGTTTACTATGATTTTGATCGAAAAAGATGTTAGAAAATTGTTTGATGATGTTCGTCCAGTAGTATCTTGAGTTTTCTAAGAATTTCTTCGAAGTAGCTTACAAGTAGCTTATTCGATATTTCCCAGAATATTCTTGAAGATCTTTTTGATTTCTTCATACTAAGGAAACATTCGTTGTTCATGTTCGTTCTAATGGTTAAGTCTGAAATCTGGTTCTTAAACCAAAGCTGATTTTAAATTGAGTTGTCGTTAAGGCAATGTTCTGTTTCTAAGATATTTCATGTTCGGATCTGAATTCTTGTTTCAAATCTGAATGGGGTCAGATATCGCTATATTGATTGTTTCGTATCTGAGTTAACTTAGGTTGGCCATTGACATCTGAATGACTCAATTCAATTTTGTTGACATCTGAGTTGACTAATAGACCAAATCTGAATTCTTCTTTCTTCGTGAGACATTTATGCATGATTCAGATTCCACCTTTCTTTTGTTCAAAACCGATTCGATAAATACAGGAATTTCCGATTTGAATTCCCTATCCATTTCCGGTTCATCTTGAAAGATTTATTTGATTCATTCGAATAGATTCGAGTGATTTTATTCAGTTCTCATCTTCGCAAGTATTATAAAGAATCCTCAAAGTGTTCCAGAACATCATCAGAAGTATAAAACCAGTAAACCGTACCAGAAGGAAAAGAAAAACAGATTTTACGAAAGAAAGAAAGAGCAGAAAGAAATGTTTTACAGAAAAGTTTTATAGATTATGGCTTACTCAACAGACGGTCATAGGAGATTGTGAGGACGCTGGCTGACGAACCAGTGTGCCCCTTCAACTACGGAAGGGACTAAGATATGGTCGACGGACTGTATACCCTTTATTTGCGATAGATGGGTTTTGTACCCAGCTCTCTGATTCAGATACAGAGTTAATCAAACGACAGACCATATGTACAGGTGTTTAGCCATAATTACCAGAAAAGAAAGAATAGAGCTCAGTGTGATTTTAATCACCAAGCTTAAAGAAAATGATTTCAGAACGTATATGTTTATGCTTTCATTCCTTACAGATTTCACAGTTCAAGTTATTTAGCTTATTTATTCTTAAGCTATTCAGATCTTAAGCTATTCAGATTCAGATTCCAGTAAAGCAACAGATATTGTTTGCATGTGTTATGTTCTTCGATATTCCAGATTTTACCTGCTGAGCCCCTAGGCTCACTAGTTTTCATTGAGTGCAGATAATGAGCAGTAGGAGTTGGATGGTGATGAGCTGATCGAAAAGATGTGTTTATCGTGGACATCTGTCTACGTGTTTGTTCTTATTCAATTTCAGAGTTTGATGTACAAAACTTTAGTTATAGTTTTGTATTATGATAGATTTCGAGTTTCTTTATTTTGTTGAAATCTGTACCATAATTATTGCTTGATGAATTATACAGTTTCGTTATTTCAAAGATCAGATCTGTTTTAGTTCCACACCTTTTTAATAGTTCAGATCTATCTTCTAGATATCGTATATGGTTTGCATTTAATTGCATTCTAGCCCAGAAATTAGTAGCTTACTGTTATTGTAAACGAGATCGAAATTTTTTTACTTTTCAATTTGAACCCCAAAGTTCTTAATTTAGTTCTAGAAAAGTCCAGTCGCTACAGGATTACCCCTCTGGGGACCCATACTTGAATTACCTTAACATTTTTCCCAGTATGGATGTCCACAAGGGTTCATGCTGAATTCTTGTGTGATCTGTTGAGCTTTGGTTTTGTACTTTGACCATTCAGATCACGCTTGGACTGAACCTTTACCCTTTTAGGCTTCATTGAACCACGCCTTTGCTGGTTCAGAACAGACGACTTAGGTGCAACTTTTGCCTTATCCTTCTCAAGTCTGTTCGTTAGCCAGTTGGGCTTACAGTTCCAGGCTTGATGTAACCAATACCGTTTTTACCCTTATGGTTCAGCTATCAAGTGAACTGATCATCGTACTTGACCGACTCACAAAAGACATGTATCACACTGGCTTTGACAAAATTCATTTTCTTGAATTTATCACCAGCCAGATCTGATTGAGTACATGTTTCCTTAGATCTGCTTTCACCAAAGCTGAAACCTAACCAGATTTGTCATTTAATGGCTTCTGGGTCTCATTTAGCTTACTTAAGGAAACCAAAGACTTAGTCCAGGAACTCATCACATTTCAGATGAGAGCTCACAGGACTTTGCTCTCAAAGAATCATTCTCAATTTTCAGCTTACTCAACCCAGTTTGTAAACTGTCAGATTCCCCAAGCTAAGCAGTGCTTGGTTCAGCTGAACTATTTTTCAAACCATTGTTTTCAGCTTTAATTTCCTCGATGTCTGAGACAGCTTTCTGTACTCATGGATCATCTCATTAAGTGCATTGATGAGGTCCTCTCGTGTAAATTCACTATTAGAGAAATTGAATACCTCATCATCAGTGGTCTGGTTGGCCATCAGGCAGTGGACTTCTTTTTGCTGACTCTCACTTGATGAGCTGCTTGATGTTGTTTCAGAATTTGAGTCCGCCCATTTGCTATTTCTCTCCTCAACAACAAGCACCTTTCAGTCATTCTTCTTGTTGGGCCTCTTCTCAAATCTGTTTATTCTTTTATCTGTGGATCGCTTGTCACCTTTCTTAGTCTTCTTGCAATCAGCTGCAAAATGCCCTGGTGTGCCACATTTATAACAATTTTGATTAGTAGAAATCTTTTCAGATTTATGTGCATTGTTATAATTAAAGAAGGGTTTTGAGTTCTTCTCATAAATTTCACAAACTACTTTACGAAGAGGGACATGACGTCGTTGCTAAGTTTCTCTGCTGTCTTGCTTGGTGAGATCTGTTCTGAAACTGTAGCAGCAAGAGATTTAGTGGGTTGTGAGGTTGATGTCTCAGCCTCTGATCTGGTTTCCAGCTCGAAGTCATAGGCTTTAAGATTTGCAAACAGATCGTGGAGTTCCAGCTTGTTCAGATCTTTCGAATCTCTCATCGCCATCGTCTTTACATCCCATTCCCTTGGCAAAGCTCTCATCACTTTAAGGGCCAGTTCTCTGTCTGTATATTCCTTGCCAAGGCTCGTCAGCTTGATCACGATAGAGCTGAACCTCTCGTAAAATTCTGTCATCGGCTCTCCTTCTCTCATTTTGATAGATTCATACTTTTGCTGGGCGACGGTCAGCTCTTTTGTTTCATCGTTGCCTTCGCAGAGCTGTGTCAGCTTCTCCCAGATCTCTTTTGTCGTAGCGCAGGTCTTTATCTTGTTGAACATGTTTTTGTCCAATGTCTTGTATAGAATGTCCTTTGCTACATTGTCCAGGTTGGCTTTATTTTTATCCTCTGGTATATACTCAAGTCTGGTCTTCTCTATCCACTGAGGAGCACCAGGAGTAATGGCCATAGCTGTATTAGCCTTCATAATCTTCATGGGTCCATCTGTTTTCTTGGTTAATAAAAATGTGCGGAAATAAACAGATTAAACAGTGAACAGTAAATAAAATAACGATGAACGTAAATAAATAGATAGAGTCAAGAATTTCTGGAAGTTCGGAATCAATATCCTATGTCTCCCCTTCTTCCTTTTCAGGAAGGTTCCACTAGAAGATTTGATGGTTACAACTTCTGCAAGCACCCAATCACTTAAGCCTCGCTTACAGTAACTCCTAGCAATCCAAATCTAACGCAGACTCCTCTGTTGATTACAAACAAACGTATTTTTAGAACTGTTTCAAATAGAAAGTTCTTTACAGACTCTGTTTTGAATATCTCAACGAATACAACACACACGGAGTTGCAACACTTCTGGTTTCTTATACAATAAGAGTATTTTTCTAATGTGAACCAGAAGGAAATCTCGAAGGTATTTCTGATTAAGAACTTCAAGGATAATTCTTCGAGATTTGAAGAGCTATGATATCAAATAGATTGACTTGAAAATTTATCCCGAGAGTTTGAGAGATGAAGTCGTAAATTGCAAGAGAGACAGAGAGACGAGAGATTGTAAATTGACAGAGTAACCAGAACTTCTCCGCTTGAATCACTTCAGCTATTTATAATCATCCATCCTCAACGGTCATTTAATGAGCCAGTAGACACAAACCATTTTTGAATATCTTAATCGTACTGAGCATTAATTGCGCCATTAATGCTGATTTCAGGTTTTCTGTTGTTGCCAGAGCTGAGTAGACTTTATACCCAAAATAGGTAAACATCGATTGTACCAGCTCTGCGTTCTGCACAATATACTCTAAATAGCTCTGATCTTGAATCTATTTAGTCCACTTTGTCTTACAGACTTTATACGCTTTAATCGAGATCGTTGAATCCTCTGGAAAGAATAGCTGTTAAGATCTGAAACTGAAATCTGAAATATGTTCGGATCTGATTCTTCTTTGGCTCTGAACTCAAATCTGCTTACGTATAAATATGAGGTTCACGATCTTTCTCCTTTATGATTTTCTCCCTTTTTCTCTTTTAAACTGAATCTTTGTCAAAGAAATCCCTCTCTGTTGTGTAACTTAGAAACTTCTGAATGGATCTGAAATACTCGGATCTGATATATAAGCCTCTGTACTGAATGAAATCTGATCTGAGTCTGATCTGTAGAAGCATCTGTACTGAATCTGATACATAAACCGCTGAACAGAATATCTTGGATCTGAATTACTCTGATCTGAATTGTTAGACACGCCTAGTCCAAATCTGAACGGATCTGAGTCCCCGATAACTTTTAATCCAAATCTGGTAGAACCCGATTACTTCAAATCTGAACGGATCCGAGTCACCGATAAATTTTAATCCAAATCTGATAGAACCCGATTACTTCAAATCTGTACGGATCTGAGTCCTCGATAACTATTAATCCAAATCTGATAGAACCCAATTACTTCAAATCTGATAGCTTTATGTTCAATTCTTTGTCTTGTTTATGTTATCACCAAAACTTATAAATTTTATCTTAACACTACGTTAGCTTTATCGGGTGATAGCTAATGACACAATCATAATCTTTTACCAGTCTAGCCATCTTCTTTTCCTCATATTGAGCTCCTTCTGGTAAAGAAATGTTTGAGACTTTTGTGATCTGTAAATATTTCGCATTTCTCCCCAAAAAGGTAGTGCCTCCAAATCTTCAATGCAAAAACCACGGCTGCCAGTTCTAAGTCATGCATAGGATAATTTATCTCATGAGTTTTCATTTGTCTAGAAGCATAAGCAATCAACGTCTTTTCTTGCATTAATACAGCACCCAATTCTATCTTTGATGCATCTGTAAAAATCGTGTAGTTCCCTTTCCCCGATGGCAAAGTTAAAACAGGGGCTTCTATCAATGCTTGTTTTAATAATTCAAAGTTAAACTGACATTCCGGTGACCAAACATATCTAACGCTCTTCTTGGTAAAACGTTAAAGTGACAAATATTTTGGAAAATCCCTCAATGAAATGTCGGTAATTACCTGCAAGTCCTAAGAAACTACGTACCTCTGTAATGCTCTTAGGTACAGGCCACTCCCGAACTGATTCTAATTTTTATGGGTCTAATTCTATACCACTCTTAGTGATTATATTACCAAGAAATGCAACCTTTTTAAACCAAAAGTTACACTTACTAAATTTAGAAAAAATTTGCTCACTTCTTAAAATTTCCAGGACGCGTCTAAGCTGGTCTGAATGCTCGGCTCTGTTCTTAGAATGAATCAGGATGTCATCTATAAATACAATTACGAAGTGATCTAAGAAAGGCTGAAACAGCCGATTAATTAAATCCATAAATACTAAATACTGAAGTTGCGTTCGTTAACCCAAAGGACATCACTAGAAATTCGTAATGTCCATAGCGTGTTCTAAAAGCAGTTTTGTAGACATCGGCCTCTTTGATCTTTAGCTGATGATATCCGGTGCGGAGGTCTATTTTAGAGAATATATATGCGCCTTGCAGCTAATCAAAGAGATCATCGATCCTAGGGAGAGGATACTTATTCTTAACAATTAACTTATTTAACTCCCTATAGTCGATGCATAACCGCAATACTACCATCCTTTTTCTTGACAAACAATAATGGGGCTCCCCACAATGAAGTACTAGGACAGATGAAACCCTTATGTAAAAGGTCTTGGATTTGATCTTTTAACTCCTTCACTCTATAGGAGAAAGTATATATGGCGGCTTAGATATAGGAGCGGCTTCAGGTACTAAATCAATAGCAAATTCTAGTTCCCGATCTGGTGGCAGACCTGATATGTCTTCTGGAAATACATCAGGAAATTTGTTCCCTACTTCAACGTCTTCCAGTTTAGATTTCTTATCTTTTACCATTGATAGCACACTAACTTGAAATCCTTGTTATCCCTTCTTTAAATAGTTCTGGGCTTTCAGGGCTGATATCAGCTTAAGGGGGTTCCGTTAAGTCTATCAGCTTGGAAGAAAAAAGGTTTTCTATCGGGTGGCTTAATCACGATGGTTCTTTGCTTAAAATCTATAATTGTTCCATACTTAATTAACCAATCAATACCTGAAATTAAATCAAATTCAAACATAGGTAATACTATTAAATCTTCATAAACAATATACCCTTGCAATTTGAGTTCGATGTTGTTAAAAAGACTATTGGTAGGAGCCAGATGGTATGGTGCCTTAGAGATAGGCACTGTACTTGGCATCAACTCGATCGAAAACTCCACCTCTCTCCGGTGGAACTCCCACTACATCATCAGGGAAAACGTCAACGAAATCTCTGACTACCTCCACATCAAACAGTGAAGGGCCTGCTGAACCTCCAGTAGTGGTAACACTAGCCAAGAACACCTGACAACCAAGCTCAACTAGCTTCCTGGCCTGTAGAAAAGATATGAATCTAGGCTTTCGTGGTCTTCTCGCTGCCTCAAATAAGAAAGTCTTCTGCCATGGTGGCCTGATTGTCACTGATCTCCACTGGAAATCAATCACTGCTCCGTGTTCCGTCAACCAGTCCATACCTAGGATGAGGTCAAATCCTGACATTGGCAACACGATCAAGTCTGCTCTGACCGCATGATCCGGGAACATCATCGTCAATCCCAGAATAGCGCTCGTCGTCGACAACTCCTCTCCTGACGGAACCGTCACTGCGAGAGCTATTCGGAATGAACGCACTCGAGGTGAAAGAGTGAGTCGCTCCTGAGTCTAGCAAGGCAAGGGTAGTGACACCAAGCACACGAATCTTTCCTGAAACAGAACGTCACACAGGCACTCGTTTACAGTCGATCTAGATTCCCAAATACAGTATGGATTCCTAAAACATTACTAGGTTCGCTTGTCCTACTCGTCTAAGTTCTCAAGGCAAGTCCTATAAGGTTTAACGGTTCTACTTAGATTCAACCCAGCAAACTCCTTGGGTCCCTACTTGCAGAACCGCTCAGCCACATCCTCCTCGTGGGACTTCCACGAACGCTCCGACTGCCTCTCAAGCATCTTCGTGATCCCGGCTAGCATGCCCACGCTAGCCCTCTCATATGACATCAACTGCAGAGGTGGGGGAGGAGGACGTGTATCCTCATCCTGCTGGTCTCTAGAACATCTGGGAGGCATACTAGCACCCAAAATCCTTCACGTAAATCTAAGTGCATGACTAAACGTCTAACTCTTAAACTCTTATGGTAAAACTAATGCTGAAAACAGAACATGCATCAGGCGAAACTAAACATGAATCATAAAACTCTAAAACTTACGGACTGGAAGTGCGACTTCCGAGCTCCGCGCAACAGGCTAGTACCCCACCAGAACCACCGCTCTGATACCAACTGAAACGAACCAGACTCTAGAATTTTTTTTTAAATCATGTGTGGAATAAATAAAATAAAATGTATGGCTCGTTCCCTTTAAACATTCCTCAACATTACTTAAAACATAAATGAATGAAATTTCAAAACATAATATCATCCATGCTGTTTAACAACCAGATTGAGTAAAAGTAGCATAAACTGATCATGCCAGAAAATACTGAAAAGTGTATCATAACATAGATAAACGTCAGAGTGGCCACGGGGTACAGCTGCAGCGAGCGCTCAGAGGTCCTCACCGCCAATAGGTATAAACTCATCAGCAGTCTCACCTGCATCATTTAAACCTAGTGAGCCTAAAGACCCAGCATGCTCTATCTTTTAAAATAGAAAAGTAAGTATAATAAACCACATGCAAGCACATACGCATAATAAAATAACATTAAAACATATACACATGGATGGACGTAAAACATGGTTCATAATATAGTCGTAATTTATCATAATCATATAGCATACATAATAAGGCATGACGTACAGTAACATAAAAACATACGAGTCGTATCAGTGAAATGCGAGCGGGCGTATGATTGAAAAATTGAAAGAACCAACGTACATGGCGGTGCGGTTCACCCGACCTTACCTCGGGATCACACACACCTCTATGCCACTTCACCATGTCGTGATCACATGGATCCATAGGCTCGTAATACATAAAACAGGGGATCCTTGGGCTCGATATCCCGACTAGCTCCCATCATTAAACTTGCCACAAGTCACTTCAATCCCTCGGGTTTTCTTAAAAAAAACATGCCTTTAACGTTTCATAAAATTCTCATTATGCGTGCATTTCCTAAAAACATGCAATTAAAAGTTTAACCCGTCAATATATATTTAATTCCTTCATTTAAAACATTATCATACATAAAATACTTCATATATAATTAAATATATATTTACGGGCTTCTACATTTTCTACTCCGATCAAGGACTGGTTCAGGAGCCTGGCCCACTACTTCTAAGCCCAAAAGAACCTAGACTTAACTTAAAATTGGAACTTAGCCTTATACATGAATTGGCCCAAAACTTTAAATTCAACCTTCAAAACCCTTAAAATACTTCATCATTTGCTAAAAATTCAATATTTAAAATTTGACTAATTAAAGACCCATTGACCAATTTTGACTAAACAAAATCCCAATTTTTTGAATTTAAATTTAAAATAAAACATTAGGTCCAACAATGATTAAAAGTTTTACTAAAAAATTTTGACTTTAAAATATTTGACAAAAATTCTTAAATTGGACCTTAAATTTCAAAATTAAAATAACCTGTACAGATTTAAAATAACTCGGACGAAACTCAAAATATTTTGACTCGACCATCGACTAACCGATCCGGTCCAATCGAACCCACCAACCGGTCCAATTGAACCAGTCCACACCCATGCAAAACATAGACCTAGCCGCCATCAACACATGCACACGACCAGTCGTCCTTCTCTCCCTTTGGCAGCCCATGGCCGGAGCCCCACCGGCTGGACCACCCCTGGTCCAGCCGGTCCTACTGGACAAACCTTGGCTAACTACATGGCCCACACGATGCAAACGAAGCGCACAAAGAGGCTGCGACGCACACCGCGACGTGACACGCGAGTGACCTCGGTTCAGCCATGAACCATCCATCAAATCTTGAATATGGACGCTTCTAGAACAACCTAGGACCTCCATGAAGCAAAAGAATAGATATTACATGCCTTTAGTGGAGAAGAAGGAAGATCTGCGAGTTTACGACATGTAGGACGCGAGATCGGGACTAGACCACCTTGGATTCACCAAAACTTGAAGAAATTTCGATTGGGTGTGCTCAAGGGGAGGGGGACGGATATGTAGGAGTGGATTGGAGGCTAGGTTACACAAAATTTAGGTTTGAAATGATGAGTGGTGACCAAAATGACCCCTCATGCTTAATTAAGAAAATTAAATGGAGTTTTACAATCCTAACCCTCCACTAAATTGAAATGTTAATTAGAACTTTAAACATGGCTTTAAAATCTTTAATTTTAGTAATAAAAGGCTTCCCCAATTTTGAAATACAATAAAGTCCAATAAAACAGCCCGTATAGGCGAAAAATGGGTTCCCCTAAAAAATAATAATAAAAACCCTTATTTTCGAAAATTGCTGCTTAAAACTAATAAGCTTGTTCTTAAAAATCCAAGGGCTTAAAAATCTCAACTCATTTTCATATCGGTCTTCCCTAATGTAATGCCCAGATATTTTAGAGGCCACAAACTAGAAAGATTTGAGATTGAGGGATTACAATGCTATTCTATTAAACTCTGTTTCTATCGAGTTTCAGAATTCAGATATATACTGTTTAGCTTTTTATCATTTAAGAGCTAAATTCAGATGTTAGAATGCGATTGCAGCAGCTGTTTAGCCAAGTATACCAAGTCGATCGAATCCTTTTTGTTTTAACTAAAATCGTTCGGTTTCCATGTGCATCATTTTATTTTAAAACAGAGCACGTTTTTTTAAGGCTTCGACATATTGAATTGAATGCGTTTCTTCTTTAGGCATTTACAAATCATATATATAGGATGTTAGCTGCTTCATGCATCATTATCTTCAAATAAAATTACTTTCAAAGCGGTGCTCTCTCTTAAGAAACCAAACAAAAGACTTTTAAAGTTTTTCGAAGGAGACGATCGGAGTGTTAGAAGTTGGCTGGATCTCTACTGCGATTGTGTTCAAGAATTCAGGCAAGTAAACTCTGTTTCTTGCTCACTCA
>KV001977.1:43699-67658 GCA_001598015.1 Dorcoceras hygrometricum | reverse complement strand
GAGAGTGAATTTGAGGGGGAGGATGAGTTTGAGGAGCGCAGTGAGAATTGGGGCAGGAATAAGCGAGAGCAAGGGTACGGCAGAGGTAGGCATGCAGCAATGCGTGGGCAATACAATGAGGGGGCGAGAGAGGATGGTAATGTGAGTAGCATTAAGATGAAGATTCCTTCTTTTCGAGGAAAATCAGACCCAGAGGCGTATCTCGAGTGGGAAAAGAGGGTAGAGTTTGTGTTTGATTGCCACCATTACTCCGAACTTAAGAAAGTTAGGTTGGCGGTGGTGGAGTTTTCGGATTATAGAGCAAGGGTACGGCAGAGGTAGGCATGCAGCAATGCGTGGGCAATACAATGAGGGGGCGAGAGAGGATGGTAATGTGAGTAGTATTAAGATGAAGATTCCTTCTTTTCAAGGAAAATCAGACCTGGAGGTATATCTCGAGTGGGAAAAGAGGGTAGAGTTTGTGTTTGATTGCCACCATTACTCCGAACTTAAGAAAGTTAGGTTGGCGGTGGTGGAGTTTTCGGATTATGCACTTATATGGTGGGATCAACTAGTGGCCAATAAGAAGCGGTACAATGAGAGGCCTATTGAGACATGGGATGAAATGAAGAGGGTTATGAGAAAGAGGTTTGTACCCAACCACTATTATCGAGAGATGTTTAAGAGGTTACAAAGCTTGAGGTAGGGAACAAAGAGTGTGGAGGATTATTACAAGGAGATGGAAACCGCCATGATCTGGACTAATCTTGAGGAGGATGATGAGGCTACAATGGCGAGGTTTTTGTGTGGCCTGAATCGAGAAATTCAAGATCAAGTGGAGCTTAGGCACTACATTGACTTGGATGAGATGGTGCAAATGGCGATCAAGGTGGAGCAACGAATCAAGAGATGAGGAGTGGGACGCACCACCTATCAAGCCGAAAGCTCAGCCTCTACTTGGCATCCAAACCCGGTAGAACGAGAGGAGGGCAAGGTAGGGAATAAAGACAAACCCGAAAATAAACCAGAGGCATCTAGGCAAGAAATACAAGGTACTTCTGCATCCCCTACTAATCGAACAAGAGACATTAAATGCTTTAGGTGCCAAGGGCTTGGCCATATTGCTAGCCAATGTCCAAACAAGAGGGTGATGATCGTGGACGCCACTGGTGAGTTGGTTTCAGAGAGTGAGGGTGTTGAGGATGATGATGATAGTGATAGTATGCCTGAGTTGGAGGACCCTAGTGAGGGTTATGAGGCTGTTGTGGGAGAATCTCTTGTGGCTAGGCGTTTATTGAGCACGCACATTAAAGACGAAGATGATAGCCAGAGGGAGAACTTATTTCACACTCGTTGCTTTGTGGGTGGGAAAGTTTGTTCTGTTATCATAGATGGGGGGAGCTGCACTAACGTGGCTAGTTGTGAGTTAGTAAACAAATTGGGGTTGGCTACTTTGAAACATCCAAAACCCTATAGGTTGCAATGGTTGAATGACTGTGCGGAAGTGAAGGTGACTAAGCAAGTGAGGGTGCCTTTTTCCATTGGAAAATACGAGGATGAGGTGGCATGTGATGTGGTGCCCATGCAAGCTTGTCATATCCTTTTGGGGCGTCCATGGCAATTTGATAGGAAGGTGACGCACGATACACCAACAGGTATTCTTTTATATCAAAAAGGAAGAATGTGGTGCTTATCCCGTTATCTCCAAGACAAGTACTGGAGGATCACTTCAAAAAAAAAGTGGAAACAAAGAGTGATGTGGTCGAAAAACAGAGTGAACAAAAAAGTGAGATAACCACAAATAGAAAAGAAAAGAGTGATGTGGTCGAAAAAAAGAGTGAACAAAAAAGTGAGATGACCACAAATAGAAAAGAAAAAAAATTAGAGAAGGAGAATGGGGAGGAGGAGAAAGAGGCAAAGAAAAAAATGTTTATGGCTCAAAAGAGTGAGGGATCACTGCCGAGCGCTGTTATTACTCTTTTGCAGGGCTTTGAAGATGTGTTTTCCGAAGAGCTGCCGGAGGGATTACCACCCCTTAGGGGAATTGAGCATCAAATTGACTTGGTGCCGGGGAGTGCTTTGCCAAATCGTCCAGCATATAGGTGCAATCCAGAAGAGGCTAAAGAGCTTCAACGACAGGTGAGTGAGCTTTTACTTAAGGGCTATGTGCGTGAGTCAATGTCACCCTGTGCTGTGCCTATTTTATTGGTGCCAAAGAAAGATGGATCTTGGCGGATGTGTGTAGATTGCAGGGCTATCAATAACATTACTATCAAGTATAGACATCCCATACCTAGACTAGATGATATGTTGGATGAGTTGCACGGGTCTACCATCTTTAGCAAAATTGATCTTAAAAGTGGTTACCATCAGATTAGAATGAGAGAATGTGATGAGTGGAAAACTGCGTTTAAGACCAAGTATGGCTTGTATGAATGGTTAGTGATTCCATTTGACTTAACGAATGCACCGAGCACTTTTTATGCGACTAATGAATCATGTCCTGCGTACATACATTGGTAAGTTTGTAGTGGTTTACTTTGACGATATCCTGATATATAGTAAACATTTGGATGAGCATGTTGAGCACTTGAGGCTCGTACTAACAACACTTAGGGCGGAACATCTATATGCTAATTTCAAGAAGTGTGTGTTTTGTACGGAAAAACTTGTTTTCATTGGATATGTTGTGAGCTCTCAAGGTATACAAGTGGATGAAGAAAAGGTGAGTGCTATTCGTGATTGGCCAACGCCTACTACTGTCGGTCAAGTTCGGAGCTTCCATGGCCTTGCCAGCTTCTACAGGAGGTTTGTAAGAGATTTTAGCACACTAGCAACACCTATGACAGCGGTGATCAAGAAGAACGCTCCTTTCCATTGGGGCGCAGAGCAAGAGAAGTCCTTTCAAATCATTAAGCAAAAACTGATTAATGCTCCTGTACTTGTATTGCCTGATTTTTCTAACACTTTTGAAATTGAATGTGATGCTTCAGGATTAGGTATTGGGGGAGTGTTAATGCAAGGAGGAATGCCCGTTGCTTACTTTAGCGAGAAACTTACTGGTGGCGCGTTGAACTACCCAACTTATGACAAGGAGTTGTACGCCTTGGTGAGGTCTCTTGAGGCATGGCAGCACTACCTTAGGCCGAAGGAGTTTGTGATTCACATAGATCATGAGTCTCTCAAGCACCTTAGATGGCAGCAAAAGCTTAACCAGAGGCATGCCAAGTGGGTGGCATTCATCGAGACATTTCCCTATGTGATCAAGTACAAACAAGGTAAGGAAAACATAGTGGACGATGCACTATCACGAAGGTACGTTTTATTCTCCGCCCTAGGTTCGAAGTTCTTGGGATTTGAACATGTAAAAGAGTTATATGCACTAGATGATGATTTTAAGGATGTGTTTGAGTGTTGCATGCGTGGAACACATGAAAAATTTTATTTGCATGAGGGGTTCTTATTTAGGGAACATATATTGTGCATCCCTAAGTCTTCCATTAGAGAATTGCTTGTTAAAGAAGCGCATGGGGGTGGCCTAATGGGACATTTTGGTGTGGCTAAGACCTTGAACACATTGCATGGACATTTTTTTTGGCCTCATATGAAACGTGATGTCCAGCGTCATTGTGAAAGGTGTATAACATGTAGACAAGCAAAGTCTAGGGTACAACCCCATGGGCTATATACGCCACTTCCTATTCCTACTGAACCTTGGGTTGACCTATCTATGGATTTTGTTCTGGGGCTACCTAGGTCTAAGAAAGGAAGGGACGCTATTTTTGTGGTGGTTGACCGTTTCTCCAAAATGGCTCATTTTATTGCCTGCCATAAAGCAGATGATGCTTCTAATGTGGCTGACTTGTTCTTTAGGGAGGTTGTTAAACTGCATGTGATGCCTAGGAGCATTGTGTCTGATAGGGATACACGATTTTTGAGTTACTTTTGGAAGACGTTATGGTGCAAGCTTGGTACTAAGTTACTCTTTTCTACTACTTGTCACCCTCAGACGGATGGGCAAACTGAAGTTGTTAATAGGACTTTAGGGACACTATTGCGTGCCATAATAATCAAGAATTTAAAGAGTTGGGAAGAGTGTTTACCTTTTGTCGAGTTTACATATAATAGGAGTGTTCACTCTACTACAGGGTTTTCTCCATTTGAGATTGTATATGGTTTTAACCCACTAACTCCTATGGATTTTTTGTCTCTCCCTATAAGTGAAAGATTGAACTTGGATGGCAAGAAAAAGGCCGAGTATGTGAGAACTCTACATGAGAAAGTCAGAACCAACATCGAGAAGAAGATTCAGCAATACACCAGACAAGCCAACAAAGGAAAGAAGAAGGTTACCTTTGAGCCTGGAGACTGGGTGTGGCTGCACTTAAGGAAAGAACGGTTCCCAGAGAAGAGGCGTTCCAAACTCTTACCAAGGGGCGATGGACCATTCCAAGTGCTCGAGAAGATCAATGACAATGCCTACAAGTTGGATCTACCCGGTGAGTATAATGTGAGTTCTACTTTTAATGTTAGTGACCTCTCTTTATTCGATGTAGGTCACGATCAAGATTTGAGGACAAATCCTTCTCAAGAGGGGGAGGATGATGCAATCACAGCTATACGATGGGATCCATTAGCATTGCCCTCGGGACCAATCACAAAAGGACGCAGCAAGAAGTTCAAAGAAGCTCTTCACCGCTGCATGCATAGGACATTTGGTTTCGCATGCATAGGACATTTGGTTTGTTTTGCTTTTAAATTACTTTCGTTAAGATAAGATTTTCAAATAGTATTAGATAAGGTAAGATTTTCAAATAGTATTAGATAAGGTAAGGGATTGAGTCTTTCCATGACTAGGAGATTTGTTTCCTAATAAAAAGGGATTCTAGATGGGAAGGAATCCTTAGGACTCTAGGAAACAAGTTTATATATATGTTAGGAGATGTATTTCGAATTTCATTGAAGTTTTATGATTAAAAACCTTTTGTTTTCTTGCAAACTTGGTGTTTACTTCAAAAAAATCAAACTTATCAAAGTCTATAACTTTGTGGCGTTTGTCGGTTGATCTTCGCACGGATTGTCAAAGACGAGTTCCTTTGAAGGTTCGTTTGAGATTAATCGTTTTCTTTTCTTTGTGATTTTTGTTTCCTTTGAGAATTCATACGGAAAAGGATTTCACACATCCTAAACATCTTGTTCTAACGATCGGGAATAATTCGGTTCTCTTGGCCATTGAATTGAGGGCGCGTGGGAATCAATATCACGTGTTTGCCTTTCTTAACCAACGTGAATCATATCAGTCGTGGTATTGCTAGGAGTTCTTGCATCTTTCGGGTTGTCGGATCGGGTTAGAGCAAGAGCTGCTGTAATAAAATATTCTAGTGGAATCCTTCCTGTTCATGGAAGAAGGGGAGACGTAGGAGTTTAAGCTCCAAACTTCCATAAACAAACTCTTGTCCCGTTTACTTTACTACACTATTTTACAGCTTTTATTTACTGCTTATAGCTTTCGATATTATATATTTGTTCACTGTTTAATCGGTTTCATTCCGCACATTTTTCTTGTTACCTGAGAGAATAGAAACACACTGAGATCCTCCAAAGTTGGTAACTCATCTTAGAGGCAACCGAAGGTTTTAAAAATCTTTTTGAAATGAGTTTTCGGAAAATTTGTGAAGAGTTCATTCAACCCCGCCTTCTGAACTCTCGAGATATATTTCAACCATTCGTTACAAGTGGTATCAGAGCATGGTCATCTCAGTGTCTGAAAAAATTTTGCCTCTCTGCAATTATCAATTATGTAGATCTCTCACAATAAAATTCCTATGTTTTCCAAGGAGGAATACGACGTGTGGAAGATCAGGATGCAAGCTCATATGGCGGCTCAAGATGACGATATGTGGTTCGGTATCATAGATGGAAATTTAATGATTATGAAGCCAAACACTGCTATGGCCATCTCCTCCGGTGCCGCGCAATGGGGTGAAAAGCCTAGAATGGAATGGACGTCGGAAGACAAAAGAAATCCAACTTGGGCAACGTGGCAAAAGATATCCTTTACAAGACGTTGGAAAACAATATGTTCAGCATAATTCAGACTTGTTTCACGGCCAAGGAAATTGGGAGAAGCTAATCCAGATCTGTGAGGGCAATGAGGAAACCAAAGAAAACAAACTCACTTTGGCCCTGCAGAAATTTGAGTCTATGAAGATGAAATCTGATGAAACAATGAATGAGTTTGATGAGAGATTCAGCTCTGTGGTGATAGAGCTGACCAGATTAGGCAAAGAATACATCAATAGAGAACTGGCGCTGAAAGTAATGGCAGCTCTTCCCAAGGAGTGGGATGTAAAGACTATGGCTATGATGGAATCGAAGGGCCTCAACAAACTGGAACTCCATGATCTGTTTGCAAACCTGAAGGCTTATGAGTTTACAGATCAGAAGGACCTTCCACGTCCCAACCTACTCAAGCATTAGCCCTGACAGAAGAGAAACCACAGAAGACAGCTGAGTAGATTAGCAAAGATGCTATGTCCCTCTTTGTGAAGAAGTTTGGGAAATTCATGAGAAGAACTCAATCACCCTCTTTTTCAATTAAAAAACATAAATCTAGTCAGAATACTACTAATGATATGAAATACTTTGAATGTGGCATGCCAGGATATTTGCTGCGGATTGCACAAAACCAAAGCAGGATGATAAGAGAACTTCAGATCATAGACGACACCGCACTGATAAGAAACCATACATCAAAAGGCGGGATCGCAAAGTGCTTGTATCAGAAGAAAGCAAAAGAAAGTGGGCTGATTCTGATTCAGATAAGAGCACTTCAAGCAGTTCATCAAGTGACAGTGAAGAGGATGTACAGTGTCTGATGGCTGATGACACTCTATTTGATTTCTCTAACAGTATGCTTACGCGAGAAGACATTGTTAATGCACTTAACGAAATGGTCTATGAGTACAAGAAGCTGTCTCAGTCATTCGAGGATGTCAAAGCTGAAAACGAGTGTCTGAAATACAAGTCAGATGACGCAAGATGTTTACAGATTGAAGATTCAGACAGTCTAAAGACTGAGTTAAGTAGGCTGAAAACAGAGAATGAATCTTTGAGATCCAAGTCTAATGAGCTCATGTCTAAGAACGATAGACTGAATCTGGTGATGAGCTCTTGGACAAAGTCTTCTATTCATTAAGTAAGCTTCATGAAGTCCAAAATCCATTTAATGACAAAACTGGACTGGGCTTCAGCTCTTGTGAATGCAGCTCTAGTGATATTAGTACTCAATCATATCTGAAAAAAGAATGAATTTTGTCAAAGCTAGTATGGTACATGATACACTTGAATCGGGTAAACATGATGATCAAATTGTATCTAAGCTAAACTCGAAGGGAAAGTTTGGTATAGGCTATGCTGAGCCTGAGAACTCCAAGCCTAGCTGGCTAAAGAACAGACTAGACAAGGACCGAGCTAAAGCTGTACACAGTCATTTGATCTACACCAGCATAGGCATAGCTCAGTAAAGGTAAGGAAGCAGAACAGGGCATACCAGCTCAGACGCGATCTGGATGGAAGTACAAAACCTAGGTTCAACATATCACACGGAATTTCAGCATGCACCCACACATACACGGGAAAAACTATCAAGTTAATTCACGTATGGGTCCCGAAAGGGTTAATCCAATCTGGACCCAAGTGAAACTGGGTACCAAAATCTCTTTTCTGATTGCAGGTATTCAAGAAGTCTGAATGGTATCTGGATAGTGGCAGTTCCAGACATATGAGGGAATTACAAGCTTCTATCGGACATCAAAAACTCCAGAGGACCAAATATTGTCTTCGGTGACAACTCAACAGGTGAAACCATGGGCAAGGGTAAGATTGTCCATGGCAACATAGTTATAAATTACGTGCTACTTGTTGAGAATCTGTGCTATAATCTGATAACCATTAGTCAATTATATCATCATGAGTATGTAGCACAAATACACATGCACAGTTCAGAGTCCAGTTGGTATGACGGTCCTAACAGGACATAGATCGGGCAATACTTATAAAGTGAATTGGATCATAAAAACTGGTGAATGAACCTACCTGTTTGGTTGCATAATCATCTAAGCATGGTTGTGGCATAAATGCATGAAACATACAAATTTTAAAACTATATCCAGTCCGTGTAAGCAAGATTTAGTCACCGGTTTGCCCAAGATTGATTTTACAAAAGATAAATTGTGTTCAGCCCCTCAGCTTGGAAAGCAAGTCCGATCCACTTTTAAGAACAAGGGCTGTAACTCCTTTTCCTGGAGCTTGGAGCTGTTGCACATGGACCTATTTGGTCCTGTACAGATATCCAGCTTAGGGGGAACGAAGTATACCCTTGTGATTGTAGATGATTACTCCAGTTTTACCTGGGTAATATTTTTAAAATCAAAGGATCAGACCACGGACCAGCTGATCAAGATCTTAAACCATCTGCAAAATGAAAATCTTCTTCTATTGATCGGATTAGGAGTGATCGTGGTGCTGAGTTTTTAAATCGAACTTTATCCTCCTATCTTGAACACAAAGGCATCAGGCATGAGTTGTCTGCGGCAAGATCTCCTCAACAGAACGGGCTAGCTGAGCGTCGTAACCGTACTTTAAAAGAAGCTGCAAGAACTATGCTTTTTGAGTCCGGTATTTCTCAAAAGTTTGGGTTGAAGCGGTGAACACTGCATGCTATACAAAGAACAGATCAATGATTAACAAGAAGCAGCAAAAGACACCGTATGAGATCTGGAATGACAAGCAACCAAACATTGCATATTTTAAAGTTTTTGGTTGTCGCTGTTTCATTCATAAAAATGGTAAAATGCATTTAAGTGCTTTTGATGCACGATCTGACATTGGTATTTTTCGTGGTTACTCAGTTGGTAGCAAAGCTTATCATTTGGTCAATAATATAATGCTGACAGTTGAAGAGTCAGTTCATGTTAGATTTGATGAATCCAGCTTTTCTTCGAATTCTATTGCATCTCTTAATGATATTAGCAACAGTTAGAAGCTACTAATCTCCTTGAATCAAGTGATGATGAGTTACAGGTTCAAAGACCAGCAGAATTATCCAAGCTGACCCAGATCAAATGTCAGCTGATCCAGATCGGGAGCGGGCTGGTACAGATAATGTGCAAGCTGGACCAGATCGCGTGTAAGCTGATCCAGCTCAGGAGCCAGCTGATGTAGATTCTACTCCCACCGATGGAAATCACGCACAATTTGATGCATGAAACATACCAGAAAGGAACCTGGATGATGAGGATGAAGAATCTACTCAACCTGAGGAAGCAGCAACCTCCTACGGACCTAGTTTCCGGTGGAATAAAAATCATCCACCTGAGCTGGTCATCGGTAATCCTACTGCACCCCTTAGGACATGAGTCCAAATGATAAACGAGTAATTCAATTCAGCATTCATCTCACATTTAGAACCTAAGAAGATAGATGAGACCTTAGCTGACCCAAGCGTCGCAAGGTATGTCATTTAGTCCCTAAACCAACTAATCATACTATCATAGGAACTAAATCGGTCTTTAGGAATAAATTAGACGAAAATGGTAACGTAGTAAGCAATAAGGTTAGACTAGTTGCTCAAGGCTATCGAAAGGAAGAAGGAATGGATTTCGATGAAACATTTTCACCAGTAGCCAGATTAGAAGCAATACGCATCTTTCTCGCATATTAATCTTTTAAAAACTTCAAAGTTTATCAGATGGATGTTAAAAGTGCATTCTTAAATGGCATCCTAAATAAGGAAGTGTATGTTGCACAACCTCCTGGCTTCAAAATCATACCAAACCAGATTACGTGTATAAACTGGATAACGCTCTGTACGGTCTGAAACAAGCACCAAGAGCTTGGTATGATACCCTGTCCAAAATCCTAATCGAGCATGATTTTACTCTTGGATATTTTACTCTTGGATCAGTATATGCCAGGCCCAGTGCACAACACATAGTTAACCACGCAAAAAAATACAATCGCGGAAGCATTTAAAAAGTGGCTAAAATTTTTCGCTTTGGCCTGACTTAGAAAACATAAGTTAAAATACACAGGCAACAAAGACAATCCAGCCTTAGAGGGACATGGTGCAAACCCCAGTAGGGAGAGAAATATAAAATAGCATGCAGATAGAGTAGGATATAAATGCAATACTATGCATGAGAACAGGGAGCTCAAAGGATCCAAAGGACTGCACAAATCTGAATACCAGAACTGGAAGTGATCACCGAATGTGTGAGAGAATGGGAGTTACCCAGGCGCTCGATCACACATGGTATCAATCACAACAGATTACAGGGATGTCCGCAACTCATGTGAGAGAATGGGAGCTACCCATGCGCTCAATCACATAAAACATCAGCACAAGCCAGAACTGGAAGGACATATCGCATATGACAGAACTGGGAGCTACCCAGGCGCTCAATCACATGCACCCTGTCAACAAGGATTATCTCAACAGCAAACAACAACAGATCAGGGGTTCTCACAGCAGGCTGTTAACAAGGGCTCGCAAAGGAATGAGCAGAACAACGTGACGTGCGTGTATGCGTAACAAATTGCAGGATAATTACACAAAATAGATGCAAGCAACAGCACAGAAGTAACAACATACACACTACTCAACATAACAGCACACACCATTTATACACAAGCCCATCTCAAAGCTGTAATCATAAGCTCACATCCGTACCTTGGCTTTCTGAGCTACAATTACCATAATCAAGGTCCCGAGAACTCAAATCTGAGACCTGCTAAACCAAGCAACAATAACCAGCTCAGGGACGCAAATTACAGAAACCCTAATTGGGAGCTACGAGCTCAACCAGCTCTGTCCTCCCCTTCTAGCACAACAGACAGCTCTAAACAAAGCATAAGGGAGGATCTAGATCTTACTCGAAAGCACTACCTAAACGGAAAAGCAAATCTGCAGAAATGCTAACAGACTACACAAGGTAGCTTCTTTCGCGATCTTCTTCCAGCTTAACTCAAGCCTTCGAAAGAGGTATAAGAAGAAATGCCTTGGAAAGAGGAGTCCAACGCTACCACTCTTGCTCCAATCGAAGTCGTCTACCGTCAGCAATCGGAGAAGATAATGTTCGATGAACAGTAGCTAGGGTATCGCGACAGAGTAAGCTTACGGAAAATATTTCTAAGTTTTGGGGAAAATATCCCGTTCCAATGGTCAAAGAGATATAACAACTTAAGTTCCCCAAATCTGATGAAAAGTAGCCACCGACAACACAGGCTCAATGCTGATACCCACTCAGATCTGAGTACCACTCCAGATTTGGACTCTACTCCAAAACAGATTTGAACTTCCTACAAAATGACGTCGCATCGAAGTCCACTATTCCCGTTAGAACCAAATCTGTTATCGACAAACGATGTCGCATCGGAATCCAGATCTGGATGACCAGATCTTACACAAATACTGACCAGCGTTCATTAATACACGAAACGGCGTCGCACTGCCTTCCGGTCTAGACAACCCGAAACCGATCTAGACAAACCCTCAAGCCAGGCAGGTTAACACAGCGCTAACAACTTACGCATCTCAAATTTGGTTTCTTCCAAATGACAGCTTTTCTCTACCCACGCAGGATATTAATTAGCGAACACAAAATACTTTGCGACAACCAGATTTCACCTCTAGCGCAATTACCATTGACCAGCGCCAAATCCGAAGTTACCAACCAGCACTTCTCGACTCTCCAAATCTGATTACTACTCCATAGAACTCTACAACTGTCCAGAGCTGTTCTATACACAAATATACAGAGAACCCGATATGCTCTCCAAGCATACCAGCTCAAAGCCGATCCATCCCAGATCTGCTCACGCCAAATCTGGTCTATCCAAAACCCAATTAATTAACTCAATTAGTCCAATAATCTTTCGGGTCTAATATCTCTCACCCACTAAAACAAGATTTTGTCCTCGAAATCAAACAACAACTCCAGAACTGAGCAAAACTTCAACAAAACAACCAACACTGGAAAACCACGCTACACACAAAACAACCAGAAGCACTCTAACACACAACAAGAGGCTACTAACCAAGAGTTCAAGATAACTGGGAAGACAACCACAAGCAAACTAGCTACTGGAGTTAGTGCAAAATCTACTCAAACAGATAAGGCCATTCACGTTGCATTTTCTCCTCCAACTCCCACGTAGCTTCTTCTCTACCATGTTTGCTTCACTGGACCATCACCAAAGGAATGGTCTTGTTTCTAAGCTGCTTCTCTTTTCTGTCCAAGATCTGCAAGGGATACTCAACATAACTCAAAGTCCGATCCAGCTCCACCTCGTCAGTTCGCAACACATGAGAAGGATCTGGCTCATACTTCCTCAACATAGACACATGAAACACATCATGCAATGAGGACATATCTGGCGGCAATAACAAGCGATAAGCCAAAGGACCGATCCTCTCCACAATCTCATAAGGTCCAACATAACGAGGAGCTACATTTCCCTGACCAAATATTATAACACTTCTAAAAGGAGAAACTTTCAGGAAAACCAGATCTCCAACTTGAAATTACAAAGATCTACGCCTGCGATTTGCATAACTTGCTTGGAGATCTTGTGCAGCTTTCATACGCTGTCAAATCAGATCTACTTGATCTCTCATCTGCTGCACAAATTCTGGATAAGACAGCTGCTTCTCCCCCACTTCTTCCCAACTGATTGGCGATCTTCACTTCCTACCATACAACGCTTCAAATGGTGCCTTTTCAATTGTCACTTGGTAGCTGTTATTATAAGAAAACTCAACCAAAGACAACGAATCTTGCCAGCTACCACTAAATCCATCACAACAGCTCGCAACGTATCCTCCAAAGTCTGGATAGTCCTCTCAGATTGGCCATCGGTTTGAGGATGATAGGCTGTAATATTATCAATCTGGTGCCCAAAGCTGTTTGCAAACTCTTCCAAAATCTGGATATAAACCTCGGATCAGGATTTGAAACAATGGATACAGGCACTCCATGCAATCGCACCACGAAATATATGTACAGTTTCGCCATTTTCTTCAAAGAACACGTCATATTGTAGGGAATGGAGTGAGCAGACTTCGAAAGTCTATCTATTACCACCCAAATAGCATCACAACCTATGTTGGAACGAGGCAAATGGGTCACAAAATCCCTTGCTATGTGCTCCCAATTCCATTGGGGCACTTCTAAACTCTGTAATAAACCATCAGATCTCATCCTTTCTGCCTTAACTTGCTGACAATTCAGACATCGAGCGACAAAACCAACAACATCGCTCTTCAAACTTGCCCACCAAAGCGCGGCTTCAAGGCGTGGTATATCTTCCTTGCACCAGGATGGACACTATGTCTACTACATTGTGCTTCTCTCAAGATCTCCCCCTTCAAATCAATCAGATTTGGCACTACCAACATGTCATGAAATCTCAAACAACCATCAGATGAGACAGAATAATCTTCCAACTGTCCAACTCTAACCTTCAACTTCAATTCATGGAAAGATGGATCTGTTCTCTGAGCTGCTCTAATACTCGAACAACTGTGGCTCAACTTGAAAAGCAGACACCTCAACATAATCATCACCTGGGTAGAAACACCAACCAGAAGTGCTTAGATGCTCATGAACTTTCAAAATCTGCAACGAAGCAAGCATCGCCACTTGAGCCTTCCTGCTCAAAGCATCAGCACTGCCAATTCCAAATCATGAACTGGGTATCGAGTCTCGTGCGTTTTCAACTGATGAGAGGCATACGCAATGACTCGACCATTATGCATCAAAACACAACCCAATCCATTAAGTGAAGCATCGGAACACACCACAAAACCTCCTGAACCTGAAGGAAAAGCCAACACTGACGCTGTGGTTATCTTCTCTTTGAGCAATTGGAAGCTGTTCTTGCATTCTTCTGTCCAAACAAATCTTTTGTCTTTCTGGGTCAACTGCGTCATAGGCTTAGCTATAATAGAGAATCCCATAGCTATCCAATCCCAAAAAGCTACGAATCTCTGAAACATTCTTGGGATGTTCCCAGTTTACTACAGCCTCTACCTTACTGGGATCAACAGACAATCCATCGGCCGAAATGACATGACCCAGAAACACCACTCTATCCAACCAAAATCGCACTTGGAAAACTTTGCATACTGCTGCGAGTCTCGTAGTGTTTGGAGAACCAACCTCAAATGCTCTTTATGCTGCATCGGAGTCTTTGAGTACACTAAAATATCATCGGTAAACACAATCACAAACTTATCGATGATGATGCAATCACAGCTATACGACGGGATCCATTAGCATTGCCCTCGGGACCGATCACAAGAAGACGCAGCATGAAGTTCAAAGAAGCCCTTCACGGACTCGTCTTGAGCACCCAAGAAATGTTTAAAGAAGAGGGGAATCCTGCACATGAAAAGCTAGTTGGAGGATTAAGAGATTATATTGTCAATATTACTCAAGTCCAAGACTAACAAATGAAGATGAACAAAAAAGAACGAGTGCATGCATGCGCTGCATGCATAGGACATTTGGTTTCACATGCGTAGGACATTTGGTTTGTTTTGGCTTTTAAATTACTTTCCTTAAGATAAGATTTTCAAATATTATTAGATAAGGTAGGAGATTGAGTCTTTCCATGACTAGGAGATATGTTTCCTAATATAAAGGGATAAGGTAGGAGATTGAGTCTTTCCATGCTTTATATTAGGAAACAAATCTCCTAGTTATGGAAAGACTCAATCTCCTACCTTATCTAATAATATTTGAAAATCTTATCTTAAGGAAAGTAATTTAAAAGCCAAAACAAACCAAATGTCCTATGCATGTGAAACCAAATGTCCTATGCATGCAGCGCATGCATGCACTCGTTCTTTTTTTGTTTCCTTTGAGAATTCATACGGAAAAGGATTTCACACATCCTAAACATCTTGTTCTAACGATCGGGCATATTTCGGTTTTCTTGGCTATTGAATTGAGGGCACGTGGCAATCAATATCACGTGTTTGTCTTTCTTAACCAACGAGAATCAGATCAGATGAACTCTCGAAAGACTCGATTCATCAAATCCATGAAAACTGTAGGGACATTCGTCAAACCAAAAGGCATAACCAAAAACTCATAATTCCCATACCTCGTTCGAAATGAAATTTTCGCAACATCTTCCTCTCGAATGTGCAACTGATGGTACCCCGAACACAGATCGATCTTAAAATACACAGCTGAACCCTAAAGCTAATCAAACAAATCATCGATCCTCGGTAAAGGGTACTTATTCTTCACAGTAGCCTTATTCAGTTGCCGGAAGTCGATGAACAATCCTTCTTCTTCACAAACAAGATAGGAGCTCCCCACAGTGACATGCTCGGTCGAATAAAACTTTCTCCAGCAAGTCACTAAGCTGTACCTTAAGCTCCCTCAACTCCGCTGGCGCTAAACGATACGGGGTTCACGAGATAGGAGCTGTACCAGGTACCAACTCAATGCTGAAGTCATCTCCCTAGGAGGAAATCCAGGAATATCCTTGGGAAACACATCAGGGAAATCTCGAGCAACGGGGATATCGCTAAGCTCCACACACGACGAAAAGGATGCGTCCAAAGCATAGATCATGAACCCAAAACTCTCCAACGACAACAGGCCAAACATCTCCATCGCAGAGATCAAGGGAATTTTTGACTGGGAATCATGGCCATAGAAATTCCATTTCTCTCCAGACTGGGGCTAAAAAAGCACAATGCCATGGAAACAGTCCACGGTGGCCCTAAAACTAGACAACACATCCATTCCGACAATGCAATCGAAATCCCACATCACTAAACGAATCAGATTCGCTACCAACACATTCTCACCAAACCTAAGAATGCCATTCAATAAAATCTCTTAGGAGAATAGGCTCGCGCCGGCAGGAGTCGCAACAGAAACAACATTACATAAAGAAGTGGTATGCAAACCATGCTCAACCACAAATACATCAGCTATAAACGAATGAGCTGGAAACCTCAATATATACAGGATGATGAATAGAAGCAAGCAGGAACTTTTGAACACTGTCTATTGAATCACAAGGCTTTGAACCTTGACATACACAGAATTCTACAAACACTCAAGCTACAAACTGTTACGCTGTAGAATTCACGTCGCTCAAAATCACACTGTTCATCATCACCTTCATTACAACCTACACTCAAAAGCCTTATACTTATTCATTCGTGTTGTAACCACTTTTTAGTATTGAGTCATGATTGTAAATAAAAAACAGAGAGCATAGAAAGCATGAAAGCTTAGAAGCTTTTGTTGTAATTGCAGAACATATCGCGCATCTGTTTCTATCGTGGTATTGCTAGGAGTTCTTAGCTTGCGGGCTGTCGGATCGGGTTAGAGTAGGAGCTGCTGTAATCAAATATTCTAGTGGAACCTTCCTGTTCAAGGAAGAAGGGAGACGTAGGAGTTTAAGCTCCGAACTTCACTAAACAAACTCTTGTCCCTTTTACTTTACTGCAATATTTTACAGCTTTAATTTATTGCTTGCAGCTTTCGATATTATATATTTGTTCACTGTTTAATCGGTTTCATTCCACACATTTTTTTGTTACCCGAGAGAACAACATCACAATGAGATCCTCCAAAGCTGGTAACTCAGCTTAGAAACAACCGAACGTTTTAAAAATCAATTTTAGAGGAGATTTCGGAAATTTTGTGTAGGAGTTCATTTACCCCCCGAACTCCCGAGCTATATTTGAACCATATTTTCGATCCAAAATTTTCTCTGATGTGTTTGTGAGGTTCCAGGATTTTCATCCAAGAAGGGAGATCGACTAAGCGTTTAGTGGCCAGGGACAACACCGATATTGAAAGCCTCCTGCAGGTTGGCACCATCAGAATTGAAGGAACGTAAAGAGGAGCCGTGTGACCTTTTGGAGGAGGAGGGTTTTATCAGGTCGAGTATGTCACCATGGGCTACTCAAAAATCCTGTTTGTTGAGAAGAAAGAGGAACGATGAGAATGTGCATTGTTTTCAGACAGTTGAATAAGCGAAGGTTAAGAACAAGTATCCTTTTCCTACAGGTTCAGGTGGTTTAGTAGTGTGTTCTGATGAGCCATTGAGAGGTATGATTTGAATATGAGGCAGCATCGTAGAATGAAGTTGTGCAAGGACTTCGATTGCGAAATCCAGTTCCAACCGGGACGATTGAACCTTGTCGCTGATTCCCTCAGTAGAAAAGCGCAGGGTTCGATGCTGGCGTCCTTGGATATCTCGGGAGTCCGCGAGCATTTGAGCTCAACAGCATGATGTTTCCAGCCGGGTGACTACTATTTCATAGTTTCTTCTATGCAATATGAACCATAGATTGTTTCGGATATTAGAGCAGCACAGAGGACTGACCCGTTTATTCTTGAGTTGAATTTAAGTCCCGATCAGGTCAGTAAGATGTTTTTGTTGTTTCTTCTGATGGTATTTTGCCTTTGCGTGGGAGATTAGTGGTTCCAAACCTGGTAGTTGTGAAGGAATCTCATTGTAGTCACCATTGTGTTCATCATG
Organism: Dorcoceras hygrometricum; assembly: GCA_001598015.1. Taxonomy (NCBI): domain Eukaryota; kingdom Viridiplantae; phylum Streptophyta; class Magnoliopsida; order Lamiales; family Gesneriaceae; genus Dorcoceras; species Dorcoceras hygrometricum. Next base: position 50,099 of record KV001977.1, on the reverse strand, counting down.
GGGTTAGGAAGATGTATCATGCATTGAAATCTTTATATTGGTGGGAAGGCATGAGAGTGACATCTCAATTGTGGCTCGATGTCTAAATTGATAGTAGTTCAAGACAAAGATGATGAGACATGGTGGTATGTTGCAAAGTTTGGACGTGCCAAAATGGAACTGGGAGCACATGGCAATGGACTTTGTGACCCATTTACCCCGTACTGCCAGAGGTTGTGATGCGATTTGGGTGGTAATTGATCGACTGTCTAAGTCAATGCACTCCTTTCCATGATATGACTGGCTCTTTAAAGCAAATGGCGAGACTGTACATTGATCATGAGGGATTATTGCATGGTGTACCGGTGTCGATAGTGTCGAACAAGGATCCCGAGTCCTTTTCCAGGCTTTGGAAGAGCTTGCAATCAACGTTGGGTTCAATATTGGCCATGTGTACCGCTTATAAACCCCAATCAGATGGTCAATCTGAGAGGACCATTCAGATGCTTGAGGATATGTTGTGAGCAGTAGTGATGGATTTTAGCGGTATTAGTTGGGATTCCTTGTCACTGTTTGTGTTTTGTACAAAAATAGCTATTAGGTGGCGATTGGGGGCACCGTTTGAGGCCTTGTATGGTAGAAAGTGCAGGACGCCTATCTACTGGGAAGAGGTTGTGGAAAGACAGTTGTATACATCTTAGTTTATGCAGTAGATGAGAGATCAGGTTGATCTTATCCGCAAGAGAATGAAGGCAGCCCAGGATCGTCAGACCAGCTGTGCAAAAATAAGGCATGGGCCTATGAATTTTCAGGCTTGCGATCAAGTTTTGTTGAGAGGATTGGATTGTTGGAGTTTCGGTTGTGCTTGTCGCCTGAGTTATCCGTGATATGTGATGTCTTCCATGTGTCTATGCTACGGAAGTATGAGTCTGATCCATCCCATGTGTTGAGAACCGAAGAGGTGGAGCCAGAATCAATCTTTCAGTATGTTGAAAATCCGGTTTATATACTGGATAGGGAGGAGAAACAATGTAGAATTAAGACGATTCCTTTGGTGATAGTTCAGTGGAGCAGGATTGCACGATAGGAAGCTACATGGGAGTTAGAAACAAGATGAGGCGGGATTGACCCCATATGTTTGAGCATGCTATATTCTCCATGTACTCGGGTTTTTTCCGTCTGTTTCAACAAGGTATCTTGTTGACCGTGTCGTATCGGGTATTCTCTGTTGATTTGTATGCTTTTTTGCTGTTATGGTTTGCTGATTTCTGGACTTGGTTCAGCTGTGTTGGGTTTGGGCTGATTGTTTTGAATGATGCTGGTTGTTTCGGATGGTTTTGGTAAATTTGTTCTGTTGTGGTTTGCGTGTGATTTCAGGGACGAAATCCTTTTCTTAGTGGGGGAGAAATGTGAGACCCTGGAAATTTATTTGGGTTAATTGGTACATTAGATCGTAATTAATCAGCTTAGAGTGGATCAGATTTGGTGCAAGCTGAATTGGTGAGGCAACTCGGGTGTGAACTAAGATGTTCATGTGTCACCGAGATGATCCGAGGAGTTCTAAGCTTATCTGTGCAGGACGTGAGACCTTTTTATAAGATTAGGATAAATATACTTAGGCAGGATCGTCGTGCGTGAGCTGGTATAGCATGTTGCTGTGGACTAAGCATACAGAGCTGTACTGTGCTAAGCCGCATTGATGTTGTGTTGACCATATCGAGTTGTGCTGTTTGAGCTGTGAGCTGATCGGTCTATGTGCTGAGCGAGCTATGCTGATCGTATGGCCAAGAGTTGATCTAGTAGTGCTGTACTATAGGGCTTTACGCTGAGCGGATATGCTAGTCTCGTGCTGATCATGTGTGATATGATCTGAGACGTACTGTTGTACTGTGTATTGCATGCTGGATGAGACGCGAGCTGATCTATTTTCACTTGTTAGTAGTTCCGTGTCGTTGGGGTGCCGCGTGCTGTTAGCCACGCAAGATGATCTGAGGGAACCTTTGAGCTGAGTAGCGTTAGCTGGTTGTGGTTTTTACTTAGAATAGAGATCCGTTCATGGTTATCAGATCGGACGAAAGGTATTATGGTTGCCAGATTGGCGAGTGCTGTTGATATGCGAGAGTTGTTGGTGCATGAGAGCTGTTGTGCGCGAGAGCTGTTGAGAGCTACGAGAGTGATCTGATTGTGTGAGCATGCTGTGCTGCCTTTCTGAGCTAGAGACAGCTTAGAGGCGAGAGCTGAACTGGAGACAACTTAGAGGTGAGAGCTGAACTGGAGTCAGCTTAGAGGCAAGAGCTGAACTGGAGACAGCTTGGAGGCGAGAGCTGAACTGGAGACATCTTAGAGGCAAGAGCTGAACTGGAGAAATCTTAGAGGCAAGAGCTGAACTGGAGTCAGCTTAGAGGTGAATGCTCAACTGGAGACAGCTTAGAGGCGAGAGCTGAACCGGACAAAGCTTAGAAGCGAGAGCTGAAATGGATTCAGCTTAGAGGTGAAAGCGGAACTGGAGATAGTTTAGAGGTGAGAGCTGAAAGGGAGTCAACTTAGAGCATGCGATGCTGGTGACAGCTGAGTTAGAGCCAGCTTAGAGAATGCTCCGACATTATGTACCGGTTTCAAATCAGAGATGAAACGAAACTCTAAATTTTTTTTTGTAAAGTAAATGTGGAATAAACATTTCTTTAAAATATAAATCGACCATTAAAATCTTTCCTCAACGTAGCTGAAAATGCATAAATGAGTAAATATCTCAAAATGATAAAATCATTCATTCAGGTTTAAAATCGAAGTAAGAACACTGTATCTGAAAATGTCTAATAAAATAAAGCGTCTGAAGTGGTCACGGGATAACAGCTGCAGCGGGCGGTCAGAGGTCCTCACCTCCAGTCGGTATAAATCTAACAGCAGAATCACCTGCACCATTTAAATCCAGTGAGCCTAAAGGCCCAGCATGCTCTATCTGGTAATAACGAATTACATATAATAAAACCACACGCAAGCACATAAATATCGTAAAATAACTTAAAAACGTGCATGCATGAATAGTCATAATCATGATTCATAAACTAGTCATAGAAGTACATAGTCGTATATCATAACATAACGAGGCATGAACATAACATAAAAGTCGTATGAGTCGTATCCATGATGTGTGGGTCATTATACATAACGATTGATCAATCATAAAAACCAATGTACGTGGCGATGCGATTCACCCGACCTTACCTCGGGATCCCTCACACCTCTATATGCCACTTCACCATGACGTGAACACATGGATCCATAAGCTCATTATAACATTAACAAAGGTTCATCGGGCCCGACATCCCGATTCCGCTCATCATTACTTGTCACAAACCACTTCAATCCCTCAAAAATATTTTCTTTCCTTTCATGCCTTAACGTTTCATAAAGATTTCATGATGCGTGTACGTCATAAAACATGTAATTTAAAAGTTTTAGCCCATCAATATATATTTAATTTCTTGAAAAAAATGTATAATCATATACGTAAAATACTACATATATAATTAAATATATAATTATGGACTTCTACATTTTCTCTTCCAGTCAATAACTGGTTCAATAGGCTGGCCCACTAATACTAAGCCCAAAAGCCTACACTTGATCTTAAACTGCTGTGAGACCTGGAAATTGTATTAAGGATTAATTGTGGAATTAATCGGGTTTTTAGTGATTTCTGGTGATTCAGATTTCATTTTGAATGTTTGGGTTGCATTTTTGGGTCGGAAATCGCATTTTGAACAATTCTGGAAATTTTGAGATTTTCGAAATTTTGGAGAAATCTGGTAGCAGATTTGATGACGTCAGCATCGCATGTTAACGTTGTGTGGATGACGTAAGCGTTGCTAGTTTGTGAGATCTGGTTTAGCGCTTGCATGAAGTCTGCTTGTGCGAGGAGAGATCTGTCCCGCGTGTTTTATGGTTAGTGCAACGCGATGCCGTTTTGAGCTAGCGTGAGAGATCTGAATGGCCCGTGGTTTGGTGAGGTCTGTTTGTAAGATTTTTTTTGCGCTAAGGTGTGAGATCTGGTTCTAGCGTGTTTTTGTTAAGGCTTGAAACGCTGTCGTTTGGATAAGTAAGAACGGTGTCATTTTGCTTAGCGCTTGCGAGAGATCTGTTTTTGCGTAAGATCTGTTTTGCATGAGATCTGTTTGTGTATTGCGAGTGTGAGAACAGATGTCAACGATTGGTCAACTCTCCTGTAGCGTGTTTCAACGTTTGGCGATTGGACCAGATTTGATGACGTATGCAGATTTCTCCCGCGTTGTTGTGTTAGTGTTAGCGTGTTACCAGATTTCAGCGCCTGGCTTAACAACCAGATTTTATCGTAGTTTTGCCCAAGATTAGCGACCAACTTTTAGCGTGTTTTGCTTCCAGATTTCACCGCGGCTTTGTTTGAGCGTTGTGTTTAATTTCCAGATTTCAGTGTTCATGGATTGAACAAAACAGATTTCACCGTGGTTTTTATGCAAAGTAGCGCATGCTTTGGTTGGTGGAGAAAGCTGTTTCTGTCGGTGGAATTATTGAGCAGATCCCTCGCGCCTTTAAATACGAAGCATTGGCTTCGTTGTATTCTCACCAGATCCCATACTTAGCAAATATTTCTTATCTTCGTTCTCTGTTTTCCAAACCCTCGACTACTATTCACCGTGAGCTCTCCGGTAGATTCCCGTCGTTTCCGGCCACCATTTTTCACGTTCGAGGTAGCGTTGGACTCCTCTTGGAGAGCTCTTTAAGCTCGTACCCATTTTGGAAGCTATAGTTGACTGAATCGAAAGCACGAAGTTGCTGTTGTTATTCGCGCATTGCGTGGTTGCAGGTAGCCTTTCGATTTTACGTTGGGATCTTGTTCTTGGCGTTGTTTAAGCTTCCTGTTAGTTGGTTGGGTAGGGTTGAAGGCTAGTTTGTGTTTATAAATTTCCAGCCGTGAATTGTAGTGGTTGGCCGTGAGATTGGTTGCATTTCCCTGAAATCTGTGTACCGTGTATTTTGGCAGATTTGTGCAGGCCGTGACTTGCTACGTTCTTTGAGGAAATTAAGGTACGGGTTGAGCTTCTAAATGCAGCTTAGGCATGGCTTGGATAAAATGGTAGTTGCTGGTTTGTTTGCTGCCGTGTGTTGATGCTTTGTGAGGCATTGTTTTATGAGATGGCTGTGTTTATTGTGTTGTGCATATGATTATGCTTGTTATTGTCCAGAATGTTGCATACACATATTAGCATCTCATTTCAGCTTTTGCAGCCATTGCTTCATTGTTCTTGCTCTGTTTCTTACCAGGATGCGAGGGCGAGCGGCAATACCGCACTATCATCTCCCTGCTGGGTTATGTTAGCCCCTATGCGCCGAGTGGTTAACTACCACAGTTCATAGGTTGGGCAACCGCAGGTCGAGTTGTTTGATGCATCTGGTATTCGGGTGTCGTGTCCAGGTGAGTGGCTCATTACCACACTTGGAACACACCCAGTGGCCACCGTTGTTGCAGATTCAGTTGAGATGTACTTTGAGTTCCTTGACTTCCTTTTCGGTTGGAGTCATTTGTTGTTGTCCAGCATCCCATGCATAGCATCTGCATTTTATTCTTGCTATTTACTGCTAATTTATAGTTGCTTTCCGTACTGGGGTTTGACCCCATGTCCCTCTGGGGCTTGGTTTGTTGTTTCCTGTTGTGATGTCCAGGTCATACAGCTGGTCGAGGAGGTAACCCATCTGGCGGTGCCCCAGGAGGTGGTTGAGCGTCCCAGTAGCGTATAGCATATATGTATGTATCAGTCTAGTAGCCGGGGAGATGCCCTGTGCTTCGTTGTTGTATTCTGATGTGGAGTCTGATACTTTTATTTGTATTGATGCTATACTTGCTTTTGTTAGTTTGTAAACTGGGAACTTATTTTGAGTATTGTTCTATTTTAAATTATATGTTTTAAACAGTCGGGCATAAAAGCAAAAATTTTACCCACTTTTTGTTAAGCTTCCGCATGTGTTTGGGGTTTTTTTTTTTATGTTGTGAGCACGAGGCCTGACATTTTTGGTATCAGAGCTTAAGCTGGGATAAGCTCAATTTCTTTGATCACACTTGAGTCTAGGCACAGTGTTGTTTGTTGCATGTGCTTGACTTATGTGACTTACGCGCTGCATATGTATGTTATATGCTTTCTATGCTGTATCTGTTCTGTTTTTCCTTATCCTGTTGAGTTTATTTTAGATGCCGTCTAGACGTCGTGGTAGAGGTAGGGGGCAGTTCCAGGAGTCAGGAGGTCAGAACGAGGATCAGTATAGTGCTCCTAGTTATACTCATGAGAGTAGTGAGGAAGGGGAAGCTGAGGCTCCGTCGGCTCCGGTGGAGAGAATGGATGTTGTTATAGCTCGGTTTCAGAGGATGAACCCTCCTGTCTTTAATGGC